>QMIH01002427.1:10425-22499 GCA_003987875.1 Clarias batrachus | reverse complement strand
CCGTGATTAATGTGGGAGCACTAAGTACCTCTCATCCCTCCCCTCTGAGAGAGCTCGGCCAATCAGCTCTCTCTAGGCCTCCGGCTGCGAGAGGTTACAGCATCACCTGGGAATCGAACTCGCAATCTCCGGACCACTTTTACAACTGTGCCACTCGGAGGCCACATTTGGTTTCTTTTTGCTTAATGACTGATAGGAAAGTAGACACTTGTGATACTTCGCCATTTCCTTTTAGCCATTTCCTTTTATTTTACCTAACATTATAGGTTTAAATGTTATAAGTCCACTGCTGTGTTTATTGTACACAGTGTTTTACTACCCATAACGCTTTGGTTATGCGGGCCGTTTTATTTCTGTACCAATGTTATTGTGGCGAGGTGTGAATTATCTTCCCAGCAGGGGGTCACACCCCTCCCATTTCCCATCACCCTGCTCACCGGTACATCAAGTCAAGTCAAGTCAAGTGGCTTTTACTGTCATTTCAACCGTATACAGCGGGTAAAGTGAAACACAGTGAAACAAATCCCTCCTCTGGGACCATCCTGCTCCATTACAGAACACAAGACTCAATGAGACTACAACACAGGTGCAGACGGAGAAAGAATTCCAATTAACTAGAAAAACAAACCCCAAAACAATAGGCATAGAAAAAGAACAGTGACTTGCTCACCAGAACACGGTATTAGAGACAATAGAGTGAAAAATGATATTACAATCAATCTTCGAAGCTTGGTAGTTGATTAGAATGTGTGTGTGTGTGTGTGTGTGTGTATGTGTGTTTGTTGGTGTCTGTCCTACCTCTGGCTATTGAAGAGTCTAATTAGCTTGGCTGAGGAAACTATTACACAATCTGACCTTAAGGGACCAAACGCTCTGGTATCCTGGTGCCAGAGTTTGTGGTGTACTTGGCTATTCACAATGCTGATGGCTTTGCATGATGTTTTGAGTTGCGTAAATATCTATGATGGAGATAAGACAGAACTTGATGGTGCTTTCATAGAATGCACTCTTTGCCACTCAGTGTCTTACAATCCAAAGTGGTGCAATTTCCAAACCAGATGCTCTCTATAGTAGACACTATAGAATGCCTTGAGGATGTGTGAGGGGTCAGGAGATATGCTTTTCTTCGACCTTTCTTTGTTATAGAGCTGGTGTTCAGGGACGGTTGAGGTTTTCCACAATATGAACAACRTTCTCCAGAGAGGATGCAGCAACGTTCAGCTGAAACTGCTTATTCTGTGCTCTCCTGACGTCCATCTCTGTAGTTTCCTACGTTCAGAGTTTCATTCCACTTACAGTATACCAGAGTGACATTTTTTATTCAACGATACATCGGACGAGTTGACGGTTGCTCAAGGGCCCAACAGTGGCAACTTGGTGGTGCTGGCATTTGAACCTGAGACCTGGCCTTAACCGCTGTGCTACCCCTACACCTGTTATTAGCTCCAAAGTTCTTGCTTTGGCAGGGATGGAGATCTTGCTCCCGACCTGGACTGACTGAGGTCTCCCAGTCAGGAAGTCAAGAATCCGGCTGCAGAATGAGTCGTTCAGGCCCAGAAGCCTCAGCTTTGGAATGATAAATAGGAGTCGACCAGCGTCAGGCAATTTCTTAGAGGGAAAGAAGCCATCTCATTGGAGGACATGCTGAGCAACTGAGCTTTCTGCACCACAATCTAGTTTGGTATTGGAATCTAATTAATGGAATCTGGACTTTCCTTCTCAATCAAGAAAGTATCTATTTATTTATYGATCTATCTGTCGATCTAACTAATACTTGAGATGTAAATTGCAGTWMAAGTTCTATTATTTCAGTTTAAATTGTACTAGCTTACTTATACTTACTTACTTTATAAACCTTTGAAAAGCCATTTTGTTTATTGATTGATTGATTTTATAAGATAAAATCAATCAATCAATTTGAAGATAATGCTGAAAAGTTTTATATATAACCGGTATCAGCACTGGACCTGGAAAAATCGTATCAGTCGAWCCCTAGGGCTGGGAAATAATTGTGTTAAAGGATGAACTGAAGCCTACTGTAACAGCATTCAAACATATGTGTCCTTTTGGTTCAGGTGGGTAAGTGCCAGATGGAGAGCAGTGGTAATTGCAGAGTGATCGGAAAGATATGAGACCTGCAGGGGTTCCAGTGAGGGGGCAGCAGGGTCTTGATGTGCCTCGTGATGAGCCTTACAAAGCACTTCATGATGGACAGTTTTCTCTGATGCAAGGCACAGGAGACCTCTTTGGTACAGGGATGATATTGGTRGCTTTAGAAAAATGTCCAAGCTGTCAGGGTGAACATCTCCAAAGTGGTCTGCACATTCTCTGATCGCTCTCAAAGCAATGCTGTCCAGTCCAGCAGTCTTACCGTACATGAGTTGACCCTGCATAGAGGGCAGAGTTTCCTCACATGAGCTGTTCTAAGACACAGTACCTGTTTGTTGGAATGAGGAGTGATCTTCCTTTGGTCATTTTGATTTTGAACTACTTTTAAGTAGAAGTTACACACGAGCTCTCCTTGTCCTTGACAATCATTTAAAAATCATTTCCTTTGATGGATGCCTCATTCTCTTTATTTCTCCACTGGTGTCTCCTGAGAACTGCCTAAAGACGTGGTTAGATTAATTGGCGGAAAGCCTGCGGCCATGTCTTTGTTTGAGTAGGCTTTTTTATTTATTTATTTATTTATTTATTTTTTTTACACCCGTTCGATTCCTTTCATGCTGTGTTGTTTACTTTTTGCTTATCATTATCATACGACTTCTGACAAAGGTTCAAAGAAGAACTTTGCCCTGATTGATACATTTTAAAAATTTTGAGGTTGTGAAGACAAATTATTGCAAACCAGCAAAAAAAAAAAAAAAATCATCCTTATTTCATGCCGAGGGTTGGGACAGGTGGCGCTAAGGTCCCTGGTGGGCTAGTGGTTATCAAACCTGTGGAGACGATTGGGTTGGAGCATCAGAAAGGGCATCCATCAAACTTTTTTACTCCAGAGAACTTTGGTACTAAACTTCTATAGGATTTCCAATTGTTTCTCCTACAGAAATCCCGGAGAATGTATTTTGCCTGGGTCACTGTGAGTCACAGAAACGTGAGCGCATGCCCCTCCCACCCAGAGAACATGACTGATTTGGCTCCTCTAACTCCCTCTCAAGGACGCCCAGAATTTGAACCCTAAATCTCCCATCAATAGGGCAAGAGATTTAATAGCAAAAGTGCAGATCGCTGAAATTGCGTGGCTGCGTGCTCTTTCATATCAATCACRGTGACACTAGACAATCATTGGAGGGCTCAGATGAAGCATGATCGGGGCTCATGATCGCTGTTTGGCAGCTGGTGCTTGATAGGAAAGAGAACACCGGGAACTGTCCACATTAAGGTAAGAAAAAGTGCCATTGTTAATGGTTAACATTGTGGGTTAAAGCCATTCTAAGTAAATTATCATGCATGCAGGCTGAATCCTGCAGGTCAATTGAAAATGTGCACTGTCTCCCGAATACCTGAGACCCAGCCTCGCTCCTGTTTAATGAGACTCCTGCTTTATTTACTGTGGCCGGTCAATGTATTAGAATTCGAACTGGGCGACACAATAAACCGTCACTGGTCTCATTTGTGGAGTGAGAGCTTAAAATCAATCCTGAACTGAAGAGATACACAGGTCTGCATGAATAATACATGAAGCAATAAAATGCTGATGAGCTGTCTAATGAGGCTAAGGATGGGGCTGTTGACAAGCTGCACTTCATCCTGAAGCCATTTAAAAGTGAAACTGAGCAAGCAATCTGGTCAATATAGAGGCTTAAGGCTTCTGTTATCTACCACCTCATGTACGTCATAGGCATGAAAAAATATTGCCAAAAGTCTAGCTGTGTATTTTCTAAATATGAAAATACATTTTAAATTTGCAGAAAAATCTATTTGCATGAGCACATTTGTCTGGATCCTATTTGGTTAGGACCAAAAAAACAAGTTGCAGGTGTAGCCATGTCCAATTTCTTGTAAGAGGTCAGATATTAAGCGCGCAGCACACAAAAATGCCATGCTCCTTAATACACAGTATTTAGTTAAGGATCATTAGTAGCTGCTTTATCCCAATCAAGATCACTCACTCATCGGCTACGAGGTCATGGGGAGCCTGGAGCCTATCGCAGGAGATTTACAGAACATGGCTGGGTACACTCTGGATGGATTGCAGGGCACACACACACACTCACACACTCACACGTTCATTACACACACACACTACAGGTAACTTGGGAACGCCAATTAGCCTAACCTGCATGTCACTGGACTGTGTGAGGACACCGGAGTACCAAGCAACATGCACACAGACCCTGAGGCAGAAATCGAACCCTGACCCGCCCGATCATGTTCATGGAGTTTAACATGTTCATCAAAATGCACTGTATTAGGAAATGGAAGGAAACCATTTTTGCTAAAAAAAAAATAAAGTAATAAAAAAGCAGTTACATACACGTTAAGTAGGCCATCTACTGTATAGAATTTCCTTTCCCCTCCCTTATTACTAATTCCACCTTTTCCTCTTCCTTTCCTGCTCATATACAGTACAGGATGATCTGCTTTTTGTCTCTAGCTGTGGATGAGGATGGGGCTTATTAGGGAGGTGGGGGATGCACGAGCACAAATGTAATACTGTCTGAATATTGTCTGCGATGTAATCATATCACATAGCATCTGGGACACAGGACAAGTCTAAATGAATCAAGTGTGCCTCTAAATCCCCCATTTTTGTAGGCTTTAAAAAAATACGTTAAATTTAGCAATTCAAATAAAACTTTAATTGTATTACATCATTTGATATTTGACATTCTGATTCTTAATATTAAAGTATCTAATGAACTATTAAATTATTATTATTATTATTATTATTATTAAACAGCAGCAGCTGATGCCAAATTAAAAACATTGTTGGCTGTTTTAAAATAAAAAATGGTTCTGTCCAAATGCTGTAGCCTTTTGTTTTTAACAAAACTGCGCAACCCTTGTTGGTAAAGCCTTCCCTGTAGTTCCTGTTGCTGTTGCCGTGGCAACCCACATGTGAGACAATAAGCTGTGATAAGCAGAATAAATTCTCTGGACAACACATGGCATTTCAGCAGAGCTTTATTAACGTTGGAAATACGTAAAGCGGAGTCGTAAACAGGACGCAGGCAACGGTCAGGCGATCGGCAAATAGCATTGACAGGACCGATATCAAGGCTCGGTACATACAGACTGGCAACTAGACGTAGAGCAAATGCTGCACACACAGTGTGAATGTGGTGTGAGAGTCCTTGTTTGATGTGTGTGACAGAAATGGGGGACAGGTGTGCACAGGTGAGCTAAAACAATAAGGATATTGCAACGCTGGTTTGTAGGCTGTACTGCGCTCTGGGAAATGGGGTTTGATGCCAATACTGATGTGGATTAGACACCTGAAGCTGTGCAATGTGGTAAGATGCTCCCAGAAGATGTTTTCCATTCTGAATCCATCTGGGGGAAAAAAAAACTCTATACAGTAGATGTGATAATCCTGTCGTTCAGTACATTCAGGTCGTCAGCTGACTTTATTTTATTGCCACATGATGTTGATGAGTCCAGACCTGAGTAACTCAAGCCACCCCAGATCATAACACTGTGGTACTATGAATGATGAATGCATCGCTTCGCCTGCTTCTCTTCTTGCCCTGACGCTCACATCACACTGAAATACTAACAGCACTCTTCAGACCACATGACCTTTCTCCATCACTCTTTTCTAATGAGTTTCATTACCAAAGGGTTTTCTTATGCACACACAGCTGGTTGTGTATGAAAATACTCTTACTGTCACTGCTAAACGTGGCTATGATTTCTACTGTCTGTTTATTTACAGTGCAACTTCACCAAGCATTAAACTGATCCCTGATCACAGATTATTATTATTACTATTATTATTATTATTATTATTATTATTATTATTATCGAAGACTTGACTTTGTAAAAGGCAGAGCTGGATAACACGAACAAGAAAACAATATGAATATGAGATACAATTAATGAAAGACTCACTATTAGTAATACAGTAATAATTAACTGTTACACCCCCCCACCACCACCAAAAATAAAATGCAGTAGAGTAAGTTTTAATGATTAAACTAAGTTATTAAATTGGGTTATTTAACCCATTCTATTTTGAAAGTTACTTAATGTACATCTATATTAGGGGTGGGAATCACCAGTCATTTCCTGAAATGATATTATCACCATACGATTATATTAAAATTGCAATTATGTAAGTATCATAGTTCATAGTAGAGTAATGTGTACAGTAAAAGTAGCTTGTTGACCTTATGACCTTAGTTTTCTCACTTAAAAACCATTTAAACAGTACAAACTAACTTCAAATACAAGAGATTAATTTGTTTAATATATATATATATCTCAAAGCTCAACGTGACAGTGAGGAGGAGTGTGTTGAGTGGCTGAAAACCTGAAAACAGAATAGAATTGAATTTTGACTAATTAGTGCTCGGTACATGATACATACGCGATTCATAACTGAATCTATTTTTTTCCCCATTCATAATAGATATTTCTTTAGTAGTGCGCTCACATCACTGGAAGGTACAGCACCTAGAAGTTGCCTAATTTACCGCCGTCATTTTTCCCCATATACTGTAGTGTAATTCAGAATCCCTCCATGATTTGTTTTTACTACGATGGCACACTTTGCGCTT
Organism: Clarias batrachus; assembly: GCA_003987875.1. NCBI lineage: Eukaryota > Metazoa > Chordata > Actinopteri > Siluriformes > Clariidae > Clarias > Clarias batrachus. The sequence goes on along the minus strand of QMIH01002427.1, from coordinate 15,774 downwards.
GGCATTGTGAACAATCAGTAGTAAGTGACAGAGCCTGACGCAGGCGATTGGATATTCTTTTACCGTCTTACAGTAATGAGCATCTGGACAAGCCTCTTCGGTTCACACTCCTGCTTCCTCTCTCTGCTGGCTGTCGTCTCAAGTCTGTGCACAGGTTGGATCTGGACTATGACAGCTTCTGACAGGGTTTTCACTATCCTGACATATCTCACCTAGATCACCTGTGTGTGTGTGTGTGTGTGTGTGTGTGTGTGTGTGTGTGTGTGTGTGTTCATGTATGTGTGTCACCTCCAAGTGTTTAAATGCAAGTGTGTATCCTGGTAATGGAGATGGTTATAAATAAGCAGAGAAAGATTTGATTAAAATGACACAGCAGCAGTGTGGGGTCATCTCCACTTAATGATGGTGCTTTTCAGTGAATATAAAGTGAAGACTAAAAACCCTGCAGTGCAGATAAAAATGAATGTATTCTGAAAGCCTGAACATGCCATGGATATACCGTAAATACACTTTACATACACCTAGGCTAAATATATTCAGGCGCAGTGGTTCACGACGCCATACCTTTCCTGCGCTATGTCAGTTTAGCGCATCTACTGTACATTACTGACATCAGAGAGCATTTTAAAATAATTCAATTGAGCAAAAAGCGCAATTTGTATAGCGCTTTTAACAACCGACACTATCACTAAGCAGCTTCGCAGGAATACAAATTCCAGAAATGTTTTTAAAAATCAAGATCATTTTCCATAAATCTCTTCTATAATTGTGTGCTACAGTTTATGGTCAAAAGAGTTAATTATATAACAGGAGATATTTATGCTACAGACTGTTCAGCCCTGGGGATTTCAGCCCTAAAACTACCAGATCGACTGCAAACATAATAAAAGCCATCATAGTGCAAGTGTTTGGTTTAAATGCAGTCCAAAGCCATCTTCCACGGTTTCTAAGTGGAACCGTCCTCAACAGTCACATGTATCTAAATTAATGGGAGGCAGATTTAATACACTCACTAGATCAGAATTCCAGTGGGTCACATTTTGACATACTGAAGGCTGATTGTCTCTTTAAACAGTCTGAACGATTCCAGGACGGTAATTCAGACATAATGACTTTGTAAAGCTTCTGATCAGCCAGTTGCATAAGGAGTATTCATTGCATACGTGGTTTAATTTAAGGCTTTTCTTTTTGGAGCCACCTTTTCCCCCTTGGTAGCATGTGAAAATTCACTCATCATCATCTTCTATACCGCTTTATCCTGTATTCAGGGTTGCGGGGGGGCCTGGAGCCTATCTCAGGAGACTTAGGGAAGATGGCAGGGTACACCCTGGACAGGGTGCCAATCCATCGCAGGGCACACAGACACACACACTCACTCATTCACACTTCGGGCAATTTGGGAACGCCTCCAGTTTCCTCCCAAAGACATGTAGGTCAGGCTACATGTCTTTGGGAGGAAACCGGAGTGCCCCGAGGAAACCCACCAAGCACGGGGAGATCCATAGGGAATTGAGCCAGGCCGGGGGTCGAACTCGGATTCAAACTTGGCGGCACAAGCCGACAGTGCTGACCACTACACCACTGTGTCGCCTGTGAAAATTCAAGTGAAAAATTTCGTTTAAAAAAGCTGGTTCCTTCTAAGGAGCAATTACCAAACTAGTAAAGGTAATATACTGTATTAAAAAAAAGAAATAAAATATAAAAATACTGGGAGCACACAGGGATGTCATCATGGGTCTCATTAAGGATGAATTTCGGTCCACAAGGCATCAAACAGCAAGACTTTTTGATTGTAAAAACATTCTGGCAATGTTAATTTGGGAATATTACAGATGCTGCGGCCCTACTGGTTTTTGAAAGTCCCTTATCCAGAGCATTATATTTCTCTCTCATTATGCATCTGAGGGTTAAGGGCCTTGCTCAAGGGCACAACAGCAGCAAAGAACCACCCCTTCCCTTGACACACACACACTTCTTTAGTAACCTAGTAAAAAGTGTAAGGATCTATCCAATGACAGAAACTTTAAAGCACGTTCGTTGAGTTGCTCTGAAAAAGAGGGTCTGCCAAATTTAAATGGTGGGGTTTGAACATGCGTCCCTCCAGTCATTAGGCTAATGCCATAACCACTGAGCTACCCTTGCCTTCAAATACATGTTTAATTGAATGTCTCACCCTTTAATCATGTCATAAAAGCAGGGAAACCAGTGGTGCCATGGGTGCAGCTCCACCTAAACATATAAACCAGGGAACAGAGGTTATAGTTATAGCCATTTACTAGTTTATATTTACTAGATACCCACTCTAGTGCTCCTTGTCCCCACAGAGAGGACAAAATGGGCAACTGAGGGGGTGTTATATTAAGATGGTAAAACCAGACAAAAGTGTGCACTGAAGATCTGCTGCATAGATATTACCTGCAGACATACCTTTGAACAACGCACATGATGTTGCCATAGACCTGGTTGAATGTGCCTTCACACTCTGTGGCCATGAGACCCCAGACTCCATGATCCAGTGAGAAAGACGTCATTTGGACAGGGCCTTACCCTTCACTGGACTGGCAAAACAGTTGGTCAGATACACGCATCCTCTTAGTGTAGTCCATGTAGACCTGTAGTGCACATAATGGGCACAAATTATGCAACCTCCCCTGCTCCTCAGGATGCAAAGGGAAGAAAATTGATGCTCGAAGACCATAGAGCTATACGTAGTGGAGACGACCTTACATAATTGTACATAAGATTCAACCCATTAGCAGTAAACCGTGTACATGATCTATGCACAGATAAGGCATGGAGATTACTTACGCTTCACCAGTCAGTCCACAAACATTAACCATTATCGAGACAGAATTGTCTATAACGGTTTTGTGGATTGGATTCTGCTCTCAGTGTTGACTTGTTAATGGTCCATACACTTCGCTTATCTAGCAGATGCTAGAAAGAGAAGTCTCATATTCAACTGACTCAATTCTCTCTATTGACTCAGTCAACTTATGTTGAGGACCACAAAGGGCTTCAAGCCCTAACAATAAATCATAAGATGAAACAAACTCTTTCCACACTTGAAGTAAAACCCTTAGCTATTAGGTTGGATCTCCCAAGAGGTAAGCATGCAAACTCCACAGATCAGGACGTGGGTGAACCACCTCTTCCCTGAGTGTGACAAAAGGTCCCTGAGAAGGGGATGCTTCTATAGCTGTTGGTAGAAGAATATTTCTGCATATCACTACTTCCAGTTCCACTGGGGGAAAGGCATGTAACTTAGTTGAGGGTCTTGGGTGTGCTAGTGCATCTATTCCCAGAGGGGCATTATTTTGTGTCATGAAGAAGAATAGGTAAGTAGGCAGTAAGCGTTCTCTCTGTACTCAAAGAGATCCACTACTGCCTTGATGAAGCGACTCCACACCTGAGTCACTACCAACAGATAACCTTCATTCACCATCCCCTCTAAACCCTTCCCCAAGAGACAGATAAAGAGATCTACCCCCAGGTTCAGGTGCCCTGGAAGGTGAGTGGCTCTGAGTGACAGAAGATGAACACTGGGCCACAGCAACAGAGAACGAGAGGGGAAGTGAATGAGTCCCTCCTCATCAATTTATACATGACACCACTGCTGTGTTGTCTGATCTGATCAGAAAATGGCAAAAAAACAAGAACACAACCAGCAACTCTAGATGGTTGATGTGAAGTCTGTATTGTTTCAGTGACTCACCTCACCACATAGAGTGCACCACCCATTAAGAGAGGCACCCATTGACACAGATTGCAAAGTGACACCCTAGCTATCAGAAAACCCTGTTGTTCACTTAAAGGCGGGAGAGCCGACATACAGGACACCACAACCCTCATGTTGAGGTGGTGTGGTGTACACAGGCAACGAGAGTGAACTGAATGTGAATGTTGAAACGCTCGAATTTTCAACACCGCCAGAGGCTACCACATCAATCATAAACATTATAAAGCCCAGAAGAAGCCTACAAAAGTTGTCCTAATTGTGCCAGAGAAAGGCACTGGTTGGTAACAGAACATAGTTCCAGTCCTAGGTAATCTCCTTCACCTCTTATTGAAACAACAAAGGGTTGAGCAGCCACGGTTGTCCGCATCTCATCGTCTATACCACTTTATCCCATATTTACTTTCACAGGGGGTCTGGAGACTGTCCCAGGAGACTTAGGGCACAAGGGCGTCAATCCATCAAAGGACACTCTAAAAAACATTACACGTAGGATGGGAATCCCAATTAACCTAATCTGTATGTCTTTGGGAGAAACCAGAGGAAACATGAGAACCAGAGGGAGAACATGCAAGCTCCATGCACACAGAGACGGGAACCAAACCTGGCCAGGAATCGAACCCTGGAGGGCCAAGGCGACTGTGCTAACCACTACACCACCGTACCACATGCTGAAGGAACAATGGACTTAAAATCAGTACTCTGCGGGTAGACTACTTACCAACTGGGGCTGTTTTTGAGTCAAGATGCATGAAGAACACTACGGACCGAGATGTTTATTATGTTCCCCCAGGAAACCTAATCACTGGTCTCTCTACACCAGGCAACCTGCTGCTGATGCTAATAAATGCACATACATGTATATTGCTTGGTCAAACAATGAGCAACACAAAGTAACTCCTTCAAGTCAAAAGGTATTACACTACTGTGGTTTAACAAGCATTTAAAACGAGATGCAACTGAAACTCAGTGCAGTTATCAGGACCTACCAAAAGTGACATGGTCATGGGTGGCTAGGCTAGCCCGTGAAGTCCAGCTCAAAAAAGAGCTACTGTACCTCAAATTGCATAGTTGTTGCATAGTTGTTGTGATAATACCATATCGGAAGTGAAGCCTGTCCCATGCAGTCCGATCCAAAAAAAAAAAAAGAGCTACTGTAGATCAAATTGCTGTAAAGTTAATGCTGGTTCTGATAGAAAGTCGTACAAAACAAGTCAAACCTGGTTAACGTGATAATATCCTGGTGGTATATGGTGGTTCCCAGCCCTAGTTCACATCGTAGAGTACACTTTCTGTAAGTAACACCCAAAGGGTCTGTACTCCGGGCAATGTAAGTACAAAAACAACTATAAAGGCCAGTTCTTTTTTAAGAACTGCTACAAATTACAGTTCCTTAAAGTCTTTGTGACTTTTTTAAATCTATATTACATTGACAGTTTTATTAACAAATGCCTGCAACCCTTCTAGGGATGAATAAAGCGCGTGCGCGCGCGTGTGTGTGTGTGTGTGTTTGCGCGCGCGCGTTTGCGTGTGTGTGTGTGTGTTTGTGCTCGCGCGTGCGTGTGTGTGTGTGTGTGTGCGTGTGTGTGTGTTTGCGCGCGAGTGTGTGTGTG
>QMIH01002427.1:0-10339 GCA_003987875.1 Clarias batrachus | reverse complement strand
GAGTGTGTGTGTGTGTGTGTGTGTGTGTGTGTGTGTGTGTGCGCGCGTGTTTGCGTGTGTGTGTGTTTGCGCGCGAGTGTGTGTGTGTGCGTGTTTGCGTGTGTGTGTGTGTGTGTTTGCGCGCGCGCGTGTGTGTGTGTGTGTGTGTGTATGTTTGTGCTTTATCAGCGTGCATTGGAAACAGCTCTGGGTAGAAAATCTGGTGAAAAAGATGCACTCTCTACAGCATTAATATTCTCAACTCCTCCTCTTCCTCCCTTCCTCCACTCTGCTTATCCTATCTGCATCTCCATCTGTCTGTTCTGGAGATATTTTGTGAATGTAACTCCTTTTTCCACCTCCAAATACATCATGTAAGTCTCACGGTTGTGCTCTCTCTCTCTCTCTCTCTCTCTCTCTTCTTGGGATGTGCCACAGCGTGCTACAAACCAGATTTGTGATTCATATTGAGTTCTTAAATAACAAACACATACTAACACACACACACTCATTAAGTTACTCATTAAGTAACTACATCCCCCGCATGCCACAAGTACAGTACATATATTAGGAGGTGAAATACTCGCGCTATTCCGTAGCAGGTGTAAAGAGATGAACAAAAGGAATAAGATGACGTCCTGACACTAGTGTGTATAATTTCACTAACACCCCCTGCTCACACACACACACACACAAACACCCGCACACTCACAAATTGTTGCACTCCGTAGTCCTTCCACCCACCCACACACACACACACACACACACACACAAACACCAACATCCTGATTTTATTTCTCTGCTGTCTTTCATACAGATGCTCTTACAAATGCTGTTTTTTCTTTGTCTGGATGCTTCTACTCTTGTGCCTGTCAACCAAACACGAATACACACACCGCTTACGCCTGTCCTCAAAATGTCTTAAATCGGTATGAAGAGGTGCGTATATGTAGAATATATAAACAAACACGGTGACAGACAAAGATATGTCCACAGATACCTACACGTTCAGGCAGACAATAATGGAGCACAGTAGGACATTGATATTCTGCACACACACACACACACACATATGCGCGCACGCACACACACACACACGCACACACAGAAGTATGGTTAGAATCTGAAATCTTGCCGCTGTGAGTTAACACACCATCATCATTACACACAAAGGTACCTGCACAGACACACATGCAAATCAAAAGGCATATTAAATGATTAATGCTTGTGCACCACACACACACACACACACACACACACACGCACACGCACACTCAAACAGCACTAGTCCTGCACAGTCAGGTATGTAATTGAAAAACGTGCATGTGTGCATTAAAATTAAACGCATAGTCAGTCATTCATCTACTGTATAAACGAGGCTCCTGTATTCCAGCTCACTTTCGGCATTAGGATGAACCCAGGACCGGACTGCCTGACGGGGGTTTTATCGGACAGGGATCACGGAGCACGAATCCTGATCTGTTGGGTCGAGGTTTGTACATTTTCAGCTGGCAGATGCACCTTGCATGGTGGTTTCTGCTCGGAGGTTAGCGGTGAATTAGGAGACAGTGAGAAATGTGGAGGCAGCATGGAAATAATTACCATGGATGAGGGCACTGCTCCTCGGTTTCATTTCTCATCGGTGACACACTCAGGGCAATCGCTGCCTTGTTTCTTTGATCACAGAACAAATGTCGAGAGATGATAAGGAACGCAGCGAGCTCAGGACTGCAGCAGGGATTACGGAGCGTTTAATTAGAGGTCGTAACTCGTAATTTCCGACCTCTGACCAGCGAAAAAAAACTAAGTGCACTGAAACCATATTTAAGACCTCCTGCACATATCAAAAGACTTATTTTATTAAGTTAACTAAAGTAAATTGAAAATTATATATATATGGGGTTTGCATGTAGCCCCCCCACCTGGTGGGTTTCCTCTGGGTTCTCCAGTTTCCTCCCACAGTCCAACGTCATGCATATTAGGCTAATTGGTGTTTTTATGGACGTAAAATGGGAATAAATATAATGGTAATCACCATTAGCCTCCACAGTCCATAGAGTTCGAAGTTAGAAGGACTACAGAGGATCCTGGATGGATGGAAACTTTATGTATATCAATACTTGTAAATGTAATATCTTAGGAATAAAGTAGCCCACTTTTTAGATTACTTTATGTCTGAGAGTAGTAAACTTCGAAGTACACAACTAGCTCACATTTAAGTTTTATTTTGTACTGCAACTCAACTGTGAAGTATACTATGATAGACTTAAGCTCTATTCGGACGGGACTAGTTTTACTGGGGGACGTTTGAGTTTGAATTTCTTTCAGCCGACGTCGTTCATTTCATGTATGGATTCGGACGGGACGAATATCTCCGTGTTTATTACGGAGGTGGGCGTGTCTGTGTTTTTACATGTGGGCGTTGCGCAAGACCACGTGTTGAGGATGAGGATTTCTATTAGAGATCCTGCTAGAGATTGTACGGTAGTTCACGTTGACCAAAACACACAAGAAAACGCGTTTCGGAAAAAACATTTTCGGCAAACACAGACATTCGCATTCGGACGGGATTAGATTTCTCTAATCCGCCGAGTTTGCTGAAGAACAGTAGGTCATTTGCTCTGGAATTTTTAAAGAGGTCGTGTGAGAAATAGACAGACATGGCAGATTCGGACGGGATTAAAATCACAAATTACCTCTGTGAAATAGAAATTTCTCTAACGTCCCCCAGTAAAACTAGTCCCGTCCGAATGGTGCTTTATACAACAATTATTTCAGACTAAACTTTAGTACTATTCACATAGTATTATCTGGGGACCTTGTGTGATTTACAGTAGAAATTGCTCCCCACATCTGATGCACTCGCACTGGATAAACAAAGCCTGCGATTTTACTCGACTTTACTGACTTATCTCCCGGATATGATGCCGAGGCTTCGTTTAGGGCTCTAGCTCTATCATATTAACAGAAGAGTGTTTCTTACCGAATGCTGCTACTGTATGCATATCATCCATCTCCATCGAATCATTCTGTTTGCTTTCGCTCTTCTGATGGTTTTCAGCTTTCTCTTTCTGCATATTGTATTGTGGTATGATGTATAACAATGTGACCCGGCACCCAAAATACTTTCAAAGCATTCCAACGCAGCCTCCGTTCGTAGATGGATAGGAAACAAATACCTCGATGAAATAATGATATACAACCCCGCCAAATCACAGACGCCCTGTGAACCCAAATAAGTCGGCAGAACTCAAAAAAAATTTGAGGTAATCAGTTACATCAAAGTTTTTAAGTAATGATGTTTCCAATTTTAAGTAAACAGAACTATCAGTTTTTGAGTTTGTTGCACTCATTCATATCAATCGCTCTTTACTTGTTTTATTGAGTAGCCTAATTCATACTATTTAATAGCAATCATCTTTTTTTGTTGTTGTTGTTGCAAATCAAATAAATTGTCGTTGGTCTTTCAGCTGCTCCCGACAATGGGTCGCCACAGCAGACAATCCGGTCCGCACACAGGTTTGGCACAGGTTATACGACTGACGCAAGACTCGCATTTTATTTGGGCTTGGGACAGGCACTTCATCCAGTTGTTGGGAATCAAACCCGCATGGCAGGCGAAAACACCTCCCACTGAGCCACCAGTGCCCTGATGATCTCAGACACAAAATCACTAGTCTGAAAGATATTAAGTTGGTGGTTAAGGTGACAGTTACTGTTACTTAAGTACTTACAGTTACTTAAAATATCAAATTGGTTCAGCTAACTTGAAATGTATCATTTCTACCAAAACGTTCTAAATACGCATCTATTCATTTGAACTAATTGTAACTATTTAAGTTACCAGGACTCAACATGTTTAATTGCTTTGAGCATTAGGGTTTACAGTGCAGAGTCGCTAGTTCAAATAATGTTAGCTATCAAATGCTAGTGAACGAATGAAGCTGTTAAATTCTCATTAAACTGCCCATGATCATGCAGAACGTTTTTATTCTAAAGGTGTATAGAATCTGTCAAATCCTTTTATATTCTGGAGGACACTTTAGCGTACACGAGGTCAAGTACATTTGGTATCTTTGCGTCTTCTTTTTTTTTTGACAACTTCACAGCTCTGGTACTGCACAAGACTCAACTGGACTAATAGAGAGAGACAGAGAGGTTAAACATGATGCCCCACCCACTTAGAAAAGTGATTCACTTAGCACAAGACGAATAAATGTACACAATCTCTCTCTCTCTCTCTCTCTCTGTTTCTAGACACTGATTTCCTGGATATTGCATATGATTTGCGTACATCAGGGAGCTGCTCTCAGTGTGGGGGATCTTCGTATTAAGCAATATTAGAAATCGAATAAATGGAGCCGTGTTCAAATATCCAGAGTTTAGGATTCAGGGTCCTCCGTGGAACACCAGTAAAAGCGATGCTACTCCCATTTACAGTACGAGCGGGAGCCCAAGTGTGAAAAACTGGACTGGCTAATTGGGAAATGTTTCTCTCCCCTGTTGATTAGAGAGACACTAAGCAATGGTGGGCGTTTGTGAGCAAAACAAAGCAGTTAGTGCTTTCCTCTGAATGTGTTCGGCTAGTCCTCATCCTTTCCAGTCAGTTGGACTGGAAGAACCAAAACAATTGGACAGCTTGCACCAATCCCACCAATATGCAAACTGCTGGAGGATTATGTGATACCCAGAAGCATTAACCACAGCAGATCGTCCTCAAGAAAGACTTTCCCTCAATCCTGACAAGTCCCCAAGATCCTGTCGACAAGCATCGCCACAGCATGATGCTGTCTTCCACCGTGCGTAGCCACAGGACAGGAATTGGCCAATGACTTGTGCGTGCGTGTGTGTGTGTTTGTGGTATGCAAATTCTCTTTATTCTCTTAAGTTTTTGGGGCACTTTTTTTTTTTTTTTTTACTCTTGTGCAGGGCAAAATCCAACGTGACCGGTACATAATGAGCATTTCATCATTTCTAGTTATTTTTCCTAGAAAGAAGTGAGCACCTCTCGCCGTCTTGTTTCTATCAGTCACCCTTTTAAGGGTCATTAAGCCATTTTTCCCGGCTTGTTATAATAAGCAATATTCCTACTGCAAATTAAATCAATCGGTCTGTTTGTTGTGCTCATTAAAATGGAAATAGAAATCTCTAGACGATATTCACGTTACCTCTTTTGTCATATTTGCTATACCGTACAGTATGTGGACCATTAACCCTATGCACATACAGTACAACTCACTCTGCTGTTGCTGGTGCCAAGGTAGAAGGTTCTGGAAGGGGCATCATGCTAGCAAGAAAGCACCATAAAAACAAGAAGTAATGGAATTCGTCATCCAACCCAGAAGCGTCTGAAAGTTCGAATCTGATTGAACAAAATCTTTCACAACATGAGATCATTGTCAAACCACTGGACAAGGGACACAACAAGTAGGGATGCTGAGGGTACAGCTGCAACAGCTTCACATTTCATTTATCCTGGTCACGGGGGACTTGGAGCCTATCCCAGGAAACTTAGGGCACTAGTTTGGTACACCCTGGACAGGGTGTTAATCCATTACAGGGCACACACACACACACACACACACACACACAGATGCTCATACTATGGCCAATTTGTAAATACCGAGCAGCCTAATCACCATGTCTTTGGACTTTGGAGGGAAACCAAAATTCCCGGAGGAAACCAAACAATGAGATATTGTGCGTCGTTCTCCTGAACAGAATCTGAAAAAGAGTGGGCAAATTACTAAAACCGTGAACAGCATGAAGGTGACAATGAAAGTGAGTTTGTGCGTGATGGAAAAAATATGTAGGTGAGTACCAGATCAGACCATGAAGCTAACAGATGAGATGCGACAGTTGATGTACAGTACTGTATACAGCAGAAGAGCCCAGTCTACTCTACAGTACATACCCATACAGAGGTGTTGAAGAGACGAATGGCTGCGGGGACAAAGGATTTCCTGAGTCTGCCAATCACTGGCTAAGAAACCAGGTTCACTTGGTTATTATTGGTTATCTCACGTGTCTCGTGAATAGAGAAAAGTGTGGTTGATCAAACAAGACAGGTCTTTGTGATAGACATTCAAGACCAATGATTGGAGATGTCTTTTGGAGATGTGATTTTGCAAGGAAGTCCGGAGGGTCCTAAAAGGGAACAGTGTTTATAAATCAATTTATTACGGATAAAATTACGAACCACGCTTTAGATGAGCCGAGTACTTCAGTACCATAGTAGCATAGTGGAGTGCTTGATCAACTTCTCCTTTAACTTCTCCCATTTTCATTACACGCAAGCGTATTAAATTAGCGAGACCTTTGACATTATTTTATTTAATTTCACCACTCACAGCAGTGAATTTAAAACACGATTAAGCAGCAACTTAATGACCTTGATTTAGTATCTTGTCGCGTTCCTAAATTCATTTCCAAGACTTGAAAAGGATTTGTGCGGAATACATGCAGGTGATTTGCATAATCTGAAAGGAGAGCACAGAAAAATGGCTTAAGAATGTTTTTGCCACATCATAAAAATAGACGTAAATTTCCGTCCCAAGAAAATTAATTAGTTTAGTGATTTTCATTTTGAATAGGCCGAATACTTTGTTCTATCCTTACAAGCATGACGGTCTTAGACTCTGTGCGCCAGGTTTTCTTTATATTTCTTTATCTTACATTATGCATTGTTGTAAAGTACAATAACATAAAGCCACTGAAACAACTCAACCCATTTATCACATCTGGGCACCTTAGTGCTGCCATCTGGACCGAGCAAGTCAGTGAGGGTGAAGCCAATGAGGTTTTCTCCCAGCGGTGAGCTCAACACGTCCCCCAGCCTTTCCTCCTTTTCCCCTTTAAGGTTACAGCCCGATCGCCTGGGCGATGTTGAGATTTTCACTGACTGGGTCAGTTTTACTCAGAAGCGTCTAAAGCCCAGGGCATGAAACCTCCCAGGACTGATAAAAAAGATCTGTATTCATGAAGTGAGACCTGAGCAGATGTCTCGGCTACATGCAATCTGGGTCAATTCACGGATTATTTTATAGCACTTATCCTGGTATAGGAGGATGAAGAAAAAGACTCTCAAGACTGCTGCTACAAGCAGATTTATAGACTACATGCATATAGCAAATCATATTCTCTGTGTGTGCGAGCAGGTCTGTGTGCGCACGTGTTCCTGCATACCTGATAAACCTTTTCAGCAAAAAGGCTTTTTGTCAGTGTTACACAAGTCAGGAACAAACCCACAGGATGCAAACTGGGATAATTAATCGCCATGTTCTCTGATAACCTCAACTGCCTTTAGCTGCTGAAATAAAACAATCACAAACAAAGAAATAGATATCAGTAAAAATGTAGGAAATTATCTTTATTGTTAAATATGATATACAGATGAATAGATAGATATTTAAGTTCTTGAGCGTGTTTTTTGAGGAAGTCAGAAACTTCAGAGTCGACCTCAACCCGATAGAACATCTTTGGGACGAATTAGAGAATCGGAGACTGTGAGCCACGCCTTCTCGTCCAACATCAGTGTCTGACCTCACTAATGAGCATCTGGAAGAATGATTCCCATAAACATTCCCATAAACACACACTTAAAGCTTGTGGAAAGCCTTCCCAGAAGATTTGAAGCTGTTATAGCTGCAAAGGGGGCGGAGCCAACATCATATTAAACCCTATGGATGAAGAATCAAATGTTACTCAAGTTCATATGCATGTTAAGACAGGCGAGGCTGGCCATCACTTCATATGAAATATATACAGTATACTGTATATACACTGTATATGTGTATGTATATACACTATATATATATAGTATATATATACACACACACACACAGTGGAACCTTGGATTACGAGGGCTCGTATTCCAAAACACTCTTAAACCAAATCACCATTTCCCATAAGAAATAATGAAAACTCAAATTATTCGTTCCACAGCCCATAAAAATACATACATAAAAATAATACAATCTATAAAATGAAAATAAAACAAATTAATCTGCACTTTACCTTTTAAAAAAGTACAAATAAATCCTGACAGATAAGTGTTTCCATTGGTGCGAAACGGTGTTTCCGTTTTCTGTGTGTGTGTGTGTGTGTGTGTGTGTGTTTGTGGAATTAGCCCCTTCCCTCACCTCGTTTTACACAGTAACACTTTTCCTCCCTCTCCCCACCTCGCTTTTTAAGATTCACAACAAACACACACACCCACAACGGAAACACCGTTCTAACAGGAAAAAAAGAAATCTCTCTGAGACTGACATGAGCGTATATTAACAGACTCACTTTTCAAGTTTCACAACAAGCACATAAACACAGCGGAAACACAGTTTTAACGGAAAAAAGCGAGACTGGCACGAGCGCATACTAAAGGAATCACTTAAATTTCACAACAAACAGACACACACAACGGAAACACCGTTTTAACAGGGAAAAAAAAGAAATCTCTCTGACCAGGCGTGAGCGCATACTAAGGGAATCACTGCTGTAAAGTTAAAAAAAACAAAAAAAAAACAAATGAACCAGCACCTTACCTTTGAAAAGAATCGCGACAGAGCAGAGTTTCTGTGTGTTTGTGAAGCCGGGAGGGGTGAAAAGGGGAGAGAGCGTCTGTGCATGTGTGTTTCAGTGTCAAATTGCGCGCGCCCGAGCAGAGTTTCTGTGTGTTTGCAAAGCCGTGGGGGGGAGGGAGGGGGGAGGGGGGTTGAAGGTGAGAGAGTGATGCTCGGTGTCAAAATAAGAGTCGCATGTGTGAAGCATGATACTCGGCGCTCGTAAACTAATACTTGCTCGGTTTCCGAATAAAAAATTATTAAAAATCTTTGCTCGGTTTGCGGAACACTCGTAAACCACGTTACTCGCAATCCAAGGTTCCACAGTATAATACTGCATATGTACTGTATATATATATATATATATACTGTATATATATACAGTAATACAGTACAGACCAAAAGTTTGGACACACATTCTCATTCAAAGAGTTTTCTTTATTGTGTTCTTTATTGTGTTCTTTATCCCAAACGCGTCTCTTCTGCTTGTTGYCTGTCCTTAGCAGTGGTTTCCTWKCAGATATTCTAGCATGAAGGTCTGATTCACACAGTCTCCTCTTAACAGTTGTTCTAGAGATGTGTCTGCTGCTAGAACTCTGTGTGGCATTGACCTGCTCTCTGATCTGAGCTGCTGTTAACCGCCGATTTCTGAGGCTGGTGACTCGGATGAACTTCTCCTCCGCAGCAGAGGTGACTCTTGGTCTTCCTTTCCTGGGGCGGTCCGCATGTGATCCAGTTTCTTTGTAGCGCTTGATGGTTTTTGTGACTGCACTTGGGAACACTTTCAAAGTTTTCCCAATTTTTCAGACTGACTGACCTTCATTTTCTTCACTTAGTTGCTTTTTTCTTGCCATAATACAAATTCAACCTCTTTGAATGAGAAGGTGTGTCCAAACTTTTGGTCTGTACTATATATATTATGTATTACATGTATTACATTCCAGCACAAAAATGGCCTACTATAGACAACAAATAATAAATATAAACTTTAATGCAATATATGGATTTATTTGATATTTCTATTCATTTACATTTCAGAGATCCAACCCTGCCCTCCATCTACCGATATGCAAAGAATGAGTATAACAAAAAAAATTATGATGAACTGAATTGTATTTAAATTGTATTTCAATTTAACCAACTATACAAACATGACATGTAGGCAAAGCACTTGTACTGATACATACAGTAAGCTTCCATGTTGACAAAATAGTAGTAATAATAATAATAATAATAATAATAATAATAATAATGCACGGTGTGATGTCTGTAGCATCCCCATCTAGACTAAATAGTTTTTTCAGTTAATTCAAAATCTAAATCTGTCATGTCTGAGCTAGTCAGCTAATTAGGTCTCTTAGGTAGCTAGCTACAGTAGGTCTGTTCATTTATGTTGTTAATTTGTCTTGCATGTACTGTATGTAGCACCTTGGTCCTGGAGAAACGTTGTTTCGTTTCACTGTGTACTTTACTGTACTGTATATGGTTGGAATGACAATAAAAGCCTACGTGACTTGACATCGGCAGCATTTCTATCTAAGTAATTGTTTAGTTTTTTTTAAATGCTATTTTGCTTAAGTTTTAGGAGTTTTTTTTTTTTTTTAAAAGAGAACCTCCTTCACTGTGTAAAACTGTGGTACTCTGCAGATCACTACTAGATAATCGATTGTGGATGACGTCGTTCTCCTGAACAGATTTTTAAAAGTGTGGGCAAGTACAGTATAAATATATAAAACAGCTGTTAGGTTTTACTGAGCATGCTGGAGAATATGAGTTCCCTTTCAAAAGCTACACTCAATGCT
>QMIH01002426.1:44521-69386 GCA_003987875.1 Clarias batrachus | reverse complement strand
CTCCAAAGTAAACAAAAGCCATTTCAAGTCATTCTCTTGGTCTGTCTGTTTTATTACTGCGGTTTACCAAAATTTATATATATATATTTTAGCCCCCCTGTARCGATCCTAGAATCTTAACTGGTCTGTTAGTGTATCCATTTTTATATAGAGTCGTATAGAAACAAAACTAGTAACCACGGTGCATTGCTAGTGGCGTGGGTTACACATGTGCAAAGCGGCTCTGCTTGTTGTGAAGTGCTTTTTTTCCCTTATGGAAATAAAACAGAAGAAGAAGAAACATTTTTCTTCAGCTTTGAGGTTAGGTCAGGCTTCCCAATTTTTTTTTCTGATAAATCCCACCTTCTGTGTTATGATTGGTTAGAAGAATTCAGTCTCATCTCTAAATAGTTACATGTTTTACTACATGTCAAACGTGAGCCATGCAGGGCTCATCCCTCACCCATGGAGACAGGGGTTGAAAGTCAGAAGTAAATACTGGTTAGAGTGATAATGTTTACTGATCAGGAATGAAAATTTTCCTCAGCAAAACTTGTCAAGTCGAATAATTATAATTCCAACATGACATATACAATCAGTTTTAACAAGTTGTAACATGGCTCTTCAGAGCGATCTGAATCTGTAGGGAGAGGATACTGACATAAAGGGAATGCCTTGGACATCCTACTCACCATCTGAAGCACCCGCATGCCATTTATAGGGACCGGACAAAACCACGAGAAAGTAGCTGATTACGTGCTACCAGCCATGGTGAATCCCAGAGCCACACACCTGTGATATTGTCCATGGGTGCTGAATACAGTATGCGCTGTGATCGCTGTGATGCACCTCCAGTCTCTTTTTGATGAGGAGACAGATGGCTTCTGGAAAGAAGCTGTTAGACAGTCTGGATGTAAGGTCCTGAATGCTTCAGTACCTTTTTCCAGAAAGGACAATCAAGGGATGAGCTAGTATCACAGCACTTTCTGTGTTGATAAGCGCTAGGAATGCAGTTCCACTGCCTCTGACCCTGGGTATGAGAGCCAGGATACTATTTATGGTAACTTGGCTGTCAGGCAAGTCTCTTCAGAGCAATACAGCCTTGAACATCCTACTCCTACATCCTACAGATGACAATGGCAAAGTACAGTGGAACCTCGGATCGCGAGTAATTCGGTTTACGAGTGTTCCGCAAGACGAGCAAAGATTTTTAATAAATTTTGACTTGAAAAACGAGCATGTCTTGGTTTACGAGTGCCATGTTTTTTGACACCGACACACACACCAACACACACGCTCTCTCGCCCAGGCTTTACACAGACACACACAAACTCTGCTCTACACAGAAACTTTGCTCTGTCGCGATTCTGGTTCATTTGTTTTTTGTTTTTTTTTTACTTTACAGCAGTGATTCCGTTAGTCTGCGCATTAGAGATATATATATTTTTTTCCTGTTAAAACAGTGTTTTCGTTGTGTGTGTGTTTGTTGTGAAACTTAAAAAGCGAGGTGGGGAGAGGGAGGAGGAGTTTTACCGTGTAAGACGAGGCGAGGGAAGGGGCTAATTCCACACACACACACACACACACACACACACACACACACACACACACACACACACACACACACACACACACACACACACATACACAAATACACGGCGCCTGCACGCACAAACAGAAACACTTATCTGTTGGGATTTATTTTAACTTTTTTTAAAGGTAAAGTGCAGGTTAATTTGTTTTATTTTTACTTTATATATTGTATTAATTATTTTTCTGTATTTATTTTTTTGGGCTGTGGAACGAAATATTTGAGTTTTCATTATTTCTTATGGGAGGATTTGATTTGGTTTACGAGTGTTTTGGAATACGGACCCACTTCCGGAACGAATTATGCTTGGAATCCAAGGTTCCACTGTAACTGGTTATATGCTAATGGTTAATGTTAATGTTGGCATCTTGCTCCTCTTGTGGCATTGTCCAGGGTGCTAAACCCACTGTGATTCTCTCCTTTTGGTTGAGCACTTGCTGTGAGCCCACCATCACACGTCATGGACATCTTAACAACTCTCCCTAATCTCTCTCTATTACTGGTTATTCTCAACAACTCCCCCCTTCCCTGCACTCTAATACTCCTACTCTCACATTCTCCATTGCTTATCTAATGAGGCTTGATGATATATGACACAAGTATGTGAAATCCTACCAACTTCCCTCAGACTGAAGAAGATACATGTATATGTAGTGAAATGTTTCAAGCTAACAAGAAAGAAGTTCAGTTGACATGACTTAACTTCCAGCTGTTAATGTGGATAATTTTTTTTTTCAGTGGATTAAAGGTTTATATAGATTGGGCCGGATCAGAGTAGACTGTCCTAATTGAGGTGCAATTATATTTTGATTCAACTGGTATATGTTCATGAAGGCTGCCAATAATTCTATAATTAACTGTAACATTTACAGAAAGCCTGAAAATAAATTTTGAAAGAAAAGAAAAACAATCAAAATAAACAATATGTTGTTATTGATTTTGTGTTTTAGGGCCTGGAGTCCCGTTTGTGTCCGTCTACAGCACCCAAGAGCGACAGGGTGAGTACTGTGTGTGTGTGTGTGTGTGTATGTGTGTGTGTGTGTGTGTGCGTGTGTGCATGTGTGTGTACACACAGCTGCAAACCCAGCTCGTCCTCATCGTGCATGCAGCACACACTGCTTGACTCTCTGCAGGCGTCTGAGTGGAATTATACAAGGATGGATTTGAGCAGAGAGCACTCACAGCTGATTGGATTACTGAAGAACCCTCTGTGCGCTTGCTGAAATATGACCTCTTTGTGTAAGAGCGTTATAATTTAGTTATTTATCAACAAAGCACCTTGTCGAATCACGGGACACAGCGAGGTGACATGGACCGGTGCTGAAAAAAAGTTGCAGTAAGGTGCTTCCGGTGGAAATGTTCAGAAGAGAAAGAAAAGTATTATTATAATCATATCATGATATTCAGAGTTTCAAAGTTTTATTTTGGGACTCGCTGTAAAACCATCCGTGAGTAAAGTCAGAGGCAAATGAAAGTGCAAATACAAATAATAATAAAAAAGAAATTAGAAATAACTTTAACATGAGTTATCAGGCCTAGGTATTCAAAGAGACACACAAATACATAGTCTAAGAAAACATAATCAACAAAAGAAAGGCAGCGTGCTACCAGAGACTGGACTGAAATACCAGTGCTCATTACTCAGAAATGATGCATGTGTGCATGGTCTACTGAGGTCAAGAGTCTGATATAACACACCAAACTTTTTCATCTTTATGCACCTAGCTTTGTGCACTGGTGTGCAGTCAAGCTAGAACGGAATGCGGCCATCCCCAAAACTATTCCCACAAAGTTGGGTGCATGAAATTGTCCAAACTGTCTTGGTATGCTGGGGTATTAAGAGTTCCTTTCACTGGAAATAAGGGGACGAGCCCAATGACTGAAAAACATCCCCACACCTATTCCAACATGGCTGCGCACTAGTGCACAAAGCAAGGTCCATAAAGATGTGGGTGAGCGAGTTTGGTGTAGGAGAACTTGACTGACCCACACAGAAACCTGACCTCGACCTTTGGGATGAATTAGAGTGGAGACTGTGAGTCAGGCCTTCTGATGAGGTTCAACATCAGTATCTGACCTCACAAGTGTGCTATTGAAAGAATGGTCAAAAATTCCCATAAACACACTCCTAAACCTTGTGGAAAGAAGAGATGAAGCTGTTATAGCTGCAAAGGGCCTACATCATATTACACCCTATTCATTAAGAATCGGATGTTACTCAAGTTCAAGGCAGGTGAGCGAATACTTTTGCCAAAATAGATAGATAGATAGATAGATAGATATATCTTTATTAGTAGTACTAGTAGTAGTATGCACAACTTTGCACAAAACATTATTAGTAAAAATGTACAGAATTTTCTGGGAACTCTGCTGTGTGTGTGTGTGTGTGGGTGTATGTGTGTGTGTGTGTGTGTGTGTGTGTGTGTATGTATGTGTCTATCTGCCTATGCTCTGATAAACCCATTTAAAGTCCAAATCCTTTCCCACTGCATACGTTTAATTGTAACTTATTGTTACATGGCTCTTATGAATTCACAAAGTGTCTTTGTGATTAGCATAACAATGTTAGCGTTGTGCTCTTTTCACATCCTCATACTATCAGCAGTAGCAGCCGCTCGCTGGTCTTCATGCCCATGTTTTTTCCCCCTAGCACTTATCTCTTCCTGATACACGTCTCTGTAAACAAACTCTGAATTACATCCGGGCTTCCGTACACAGAACACTTAATAGTATGAGATGCTTACAGATAGCAAAGGATAAAGACCTGGCTGAGGATGAACCTTGCTTATTAATGGGGTAACTATGCAAGACAACATCACTGATCACTACTGGTAGAGTTGATTAGTAACGGTTGAACATTAGATAGGAGAAACTGCAAAGAAGTATAAATTAAAGTTAATATTAAAGTTAAAACTGTACCGCTGAATGTTTCTATGTGTATTTGCTTTCAACTAAAGACTTCCTGTCCCTGACTCACAAAGAACTTACTGATACCTCATTATGTTGAAAAGAGTTATTAGCAGGATCATTTTTATTTTTTTATTTTGTTTATGTTTTTTATGATCTTTCGCAACTACAACAGGCATTCAAGGCAACTTTCAACACCACAAGCGTCACCCGTACACATAGACATCACTGAATGTAATGGACAGGTACATTTTTATTCAACAATGGTGGAGATCTTCTATCATGACAGTATGAGCCAGACCTGGAGCTGAATGTGGAACAGAGTTTCTGATGTGTAAACTGAAAGTGAAATTATGCAAAAAGACCAACGATAAGATACCAAAGTTTAACTTGAACAACATCCCGGGGCATTTTGTTAAAACCTGAGCAATCACTTTGCTGTAATGAACTCTGAAGACTTATGGAATGGCATCAAATCGTCAATCCATGAAGATGCCAATAGAAAGAAGCAGAAAGATAAGATCACAATAATGGATAACAGACGATATGCTGCTAATTTTCGAAGAAAGAAAAAGAGCCAAAGCAACTGGCAATAAAGAGAAAATTAATCACCTCTCCAGAATTCTGCAAAGAGAACCACTTCTCAAGGCAATGTGCACTGAAATCGAAAAGGAACACGTAAAAGGACAAACGTGATTGGCCTACAAAGGGTATAAGGATGAAATTTCAACCACTAAAGGCCAAGAATGGAGATGACCTAGAGCAAATAAAAGAAAGGTGTAAAGTATATGCAGACAATCTCTATAGAAACAACACCATCGCAGACACAAGTTAAACATTGAACATGAACTAAAGGAATGTACTAAAGGAACAACTTGTTGCAGCTATCTATGCTTTATTTAATAGGAATTAAATGCCTGCCTGTGCCTGTCATTGATTATGTTCTTGTAGAAGTGATGAACATTCAGATATAACCACCATACCGCTGTCATCACAAAGCTATGTCAACAAATCTGGAAATATTTAAGGTGGTTAAACGAGTGAATAAGGTCAATATTGATACCATTTCCTCAAAAAAGGCACCAATTATTATAAGAAATAAGAAAATATTGAACAATTACAGTTATAACGAGAGCAAAACCCTCTTAAAGATTGTACTTGTACTCCTTTACCAGAAGAGCAGGTGAGATTTAGACCTGACAGAGAGAAAATTAGACATTCGGATATTAAATAGATTGTAGAAAAGGCAAAAGAGTGTCTGGCTTTGCTTTATCGACTACACTACACTTAGTGTTGATTATGGAAATTTTTTTTTTTGCTTTAAAATGGGGATACCAAAGTGCTGAAGATCAAACAAGGTCTCAGACAAGACTGCATTTTGTCACCCTACATATTCAATTCATACGTTGAAACCAAGCCGGATTAACTGAAAACTGAATAAACGAAATACAAGTTGGTGGAAGAAATATAAACAACCTAATATATGCTGACAACACAACCCTGACTGCAGACAGTGCTGGAGGTTCAAACATCTGACAACTTTTACCTACTAGGATCAATCGTCAGGTCGGATATGACATCAACACCAGAGATAACTAAAAGAATCGCAAATAAAAGAATCGCAATATGAAAATCAGCTATGAAGCTGTTTGATAGAGTAGTAAGGCCATAGGATGTATCACTAGAGATTAAAACAAGAGTTGTACACAGTTATGCTGTTGGAGATGAAGACAAAGCAATAAATCAGTTATCAAAGAGATTAAGCCACTTATGTCACTAAATGCACAGATGATGAAGAGGAGACTGGTCTCTTTTGGACACATAATAAGAAGAGAAAGATCGCTAGAGAATAACATTATGATTAAGAAGATGGATGGATCAAGATGACGAGGAAGACCTGCAGGAACAGCGATCCAGACAATGACCTCAGCCATGGACATGAACCTAGCAGACATTTACCAGCACGACTATGTACAATAGGACTAATATTTATTTATTTATTTATTTATTCATTTATTTTTAAAAATTATTAATTATTATTATATATTTTTTTATTTTCCAGCAATTTGTGTGTTTAGGATACAGGAGAAAGCAATATGCGAGATGAATAAATGAATAATGCTCTCAAGTGATTTGTGGGTGGTTTTACATCTTATCTATTGTTTTAAACATAAAAACAGCTCTAATTGACTGTCTGTGAATGTGAACGTTACAGACATATTATTATTACTGTAACGCTAAAGTCGTGTGCCTATGCTTTCTTACAGAGCTGTTGGACATCGAGCTAAACCTCAACCTCCAGCAGGCCGTGGACTCCATGCAGATGCCCAAAGTAGAATACCGAGAGATAGATGTTGAGGATTACGGTAAGTGAAGTAGGTTCAGCCTCCAGTACTCATAACTTGTCAGTGATTTATGAACATACATCAACTTCATAACACCCGCTTTTGATTTCCTCACTGGTTCTACTAAGAATGTCATGAAATCACACATCTTGTCTGATGTGAAATATTGGATGGATTTGATGCAAAGTTGTTTAATTTATTATCTTCAGTGTGATTTATAGCAGCCTGTAAATCAGCTGTGTGTAAAGTAAATCAGTATGAGTGAAGGGCAAGTAATGATTTCCCAGAAACCATTTCAGCTATTAAAAGTGATTATTTGAAAAGCTCCTTAAATATCTCATACTTCATACTGTACATCTTCGTTATATGAGGGACGGTCAAATAAAACTGAGAGTTTGTGGCAAATGAAGGTATAACGTAAGCACTTTTGTAAGTCGCTCTGGGTAAGAGTGTCTGCCAAATGCCTCAATGTGAAGGCATAAAAGCGATTGACATTTACAGAAGACTTCAAGCACGGTACGGTGATGAGACTCTTAGCTGCAGTAAAACATTTGAATGGTGCAAACCTGTTAAAGTCCGTACGTGAGTGAGGATCCCGGGGGAGGTGGCTCGGAGCTCACTGCAGTCGTTCCCGTCAACATTCAGCGAGTGGAACGCCTGATCCATGAAAATCGATGGATGACTTGTAACCAACGACGCATCTATTTGTGGGAACTGTGCACACAGTCATTCACCACCAACATCCCTTACGCTAGGGGTCTCAAACTCAGTTCCTGGAGGGCCGCAGCCCCACAGAGTTTTGTTCCAACCATAATTAAAAACACCTGATCCAACTAAACAAGTCATTAAGGCTTATTTGAAAACTACATGGTATGTATGTTGGAGTAGGGTTGGAACAAAACTCTGTAGGGCTGCGGCCCTCCAGGAACTGAGTTTGAGACCCCTGACTTACACATTACAGGAACTCTGGCGGGAGTAATTGCCACATCCTCCGTAGAGTCCTGACCTCCCTCCAAGACAATTCAAACATGTTTGGGTCATCAAGAAATTAATTTTCATTCGTGCAAAAACTAGTCTTAATACACTTTATTTTTCCTTTGTAACTTCAACATTACTGCTATTTTGTTAATGTTAACTCGTATTTTTTAAGAGGAGCACTGTAATGTTTTACTATTGCACTGTGGCTTTTGGTCTTCAGTTTTGACGATGCAGATCCTGAAACCTGCCAGCTTTGTGGATACAGCACACTACCCCCTACTGCTGCTTGTGTGAGTCTCACCAGCAACACAACACATATATAGTATACAGTTCTATTCTGTAGGTCCTGTAGTCTAGTATGTGGGAAATGGCTCTGGTTTTGTCAATTAAAATTTGGAACAATTGAACTGGTACAAAATGCGTATAATGTAAGAATCTACTTTGTACACATCATTTGTTCCTTAAATAAATAAGAATTGTTTTGATGCCACATTCTTCATTCACCTGATAATACATACAGCCTAAGCCGTTTACATGCAGTATGACGTCAAAGGTTCAAATAGACAAATTTTAGTAGTTGTGCCTTGTGCCTTTTTACCACAGTACTGGTAATTAAATCTGAAGGTGTTGACTAATTTTCTACACTGCTTGGCCTAAAGGGAAAAAAATGCAGTTTCAGAATGATGAAATTATTGGCCGACATCAAAAAGACTGGAATTGGGTTAAGTACTGTTCAACACTGTTAAAATGTGGAAGGATACCCCCTCCCCCACCAAAAAAGAAAAAATGGCTTCAGTTTGCTAGGTAGTATAAAGTTTGGACTTTAGAGTGATGGCAAAAGGTCATGTGACTTGATGAGTCCAGACTGAGCCTATTCCCGAGTGATGGGCGTGTCAGGGTGAGAAGGGAAGTACATGAAGCGATGCTCCCATCATGCATAGCGTCCCCTGTACAAGCCTCTGGAGACAGTGTTATGATCTGGGGTCGCTTCAGTCACTCAGGTCGAGACTCAGCAACGTTATGTGGAGATCAAATGAAGTCACATGACCACCTGAATGAAGGCGTCCCATAATTATATTTTTTGGGCTGGGTTTGATATATTGTGTTCTAATCCTCATTGAATTATAATGAAATGTATTGTATGTTTGATGGCTGTTTCATAAACATTAAAAATATACCTATATTCAGGTAAATTAACAAATGGTTGTTAATACATCTATCTCTCGGTCTCTCTCTCTCTCTGTCTCACTGTCTCTCAGGGATGCCACTCCCGGAAGTCAGTCCGTGTCCGAGCAGTTTCAGGTGGACTGGGCCACGGTGCTGGTCAGCAGCTTCGGTGTGATTGTAATGCGGTGTGATGGGCGTGGCAGCGGCTTTCAGGGCACAAACCTTCTCCACACCGTGCATCGCAGACTGGGCAGACTCGAGGAGGAGGACCAGCTAAAAGCTCTCAGGTACAGTACACCTCTGAGGAAATACACTCGGCCATAAATGCGACTTGCATATGTATCCAGAATCAACAAAACGGAGATTGTTAAGCAGTCATAATATGAAGAAGAAGAAGAAGAAGAAGATTTTATAGCCTGAACATTGTGTCAGGAATTGTTAGGAAGTTTCTAGAATGTTCTTCCACAGTTACTCTGAAACTTTTGGCATCTTCATTTGTTTAAAGTCAGTGTGTACAGTATGTTCAGTCCATTTTCGTTTTTAACTGTTTCTTTGTCTTTTTCAGCATTATAGCAAAGGAGCCGTATATTGACACAACCAGGGTTGGAGTGTTCGGACAGGTACAGATCTCTCTCTCTCTCTCTCTCTCTCTCTCTCACCATAGAGTAAATATTGTTCTATGTACTCGGTCATGGTGTAGTGGGAAAGAATGCTATAGTCTCATGTTTTAGCGGTTTAACCTGCTTTTAATCAACTTAAGCTCTTAAAGTGAGTTAGAGCTTAAGTTATTAATCTACATAGCTTTCCTAGAAGGATTTTGAAAATGTCATTTGGAGATACTTCCAAGCCCAGGAAGTGCTGGAGTTAAAAGTGGAAAGAAAGCAGCTGTGTGATGATGCAGTGAGGACTTACTGTAATGTGTGTCGTGTGTGTTACAGGTGTATGGTGGATACATCACCAGTCGCCTACTCAGCTCTGAAGTCTCCATGCTGAAGTGTGGAGCCGTTCTCTCACCCATCACTGATTTCCAGCTTTATGGTACAGCAGCCCCAGCATACAGACACATACAGTAAAGTACTGCAACTGCCTACTGCAAGGTTACATTAATATTTACATGGGAAACGTTGCTTGAATTCGTGACAGCTGCTTGACGGTATTTTCTCAGATCCTCACTCAGATCATTAAAATGACCTGTGTGTTGTAGCAGTGGTAGCTGTAGTAGTACTGGAGTAGTAGTTCACCCCTGTGTATATAGACCACTGCCTTTAATCTCACTCAGGTGAAAATCTGAAACAGAAAAATGCAGAGCAGTTTGCCATTAAATGTTCTACTGTAACATCAAGGAAAACACATCATCAATATATTACTGCATGAATGACTCTGGTTGTAATGATCACATTAATCATTGGTTTAATTTAACAATATGGCTTCCATGCTCATTATTCAGTAACTAGAATAGAATAGCACTTGATGCAGCACGACCTATTAGTTCACATTTTCTCATGCTCCAGTAGAAACGTATGTGTTAAACCTAATGAAGCCCTGAGATAGTAAATTGAGGTCATGAACTTGTAATGTGTGTGTGCGTGTGAGATGTAGGAGAGTTTATTACACTTTTAATTCATTTATTAAAGTTTACAAAATGAACAAAAAAAAATTCAGTGGTCAAGTTAATTCTGCATGTTGAACTAAACTGTAAGTTCATGCATAACTGTATCTAATCAAAAATTCACTGTTTGATTAAGTCAGCAATAAGTACAATGTATTTAAATTAAATAAATGTATGTACAGTATTAGTGCTAAGAACAAAAAAAGCAACAAAAAATTATGTGAACAGTGCTGGGCAAAACTCTTGACACCCCTCATTTCTTTATATTACATTTAATTCAATGATGTAAATTAAATGGAAAAAAAACCAAATGTTTTACCACGACAGGCTCCAAAGTGCCTAAAGATACAATTTAAAACCCGTTTGTTTACATAATTATCAACCTCAGCAGCAGCGACCTCATTTCCCCTCTCATCTGTTTCAACCACTCAGCATTCAGCATCAACACTGTACTAATCACCGCCTGATCATCTGTCATCATCTGCACCTGTTTCTCACTGATTCATGCATTTAGTTAGTTTATTTATTTATTTTTATAAGTACATTAAAAAATAATTAAAAGTTTTTTTTAATTATTATTATGATTTTTGAATGAGTCATAGGTCACTGTGTGGCTTAACTGCTCAGGTACAGGGACTGGCTTGGAAATGAGAGGCAGAATGTCCTTCAGTAAGCATGGGGAACTACTCATATCTCCATTAAAAACACAAGCAAGCATGTCTCTTTGAAAGCAAAATATGAAGAAATAATGGAGGCAGAGTCAAGACTTCTGTACCGAACTGCATATTCTGCACATTCTTTAATGAATTTAGCTTTTTTTTTGTCTTTCAGCGTCTGCTTTTTCCGAGCGGTATCTGGGCATCTCAAAAACAGACAGACGAGCATATGAGGTACGTCAAAATATAATTCTATATACACAGTATATCACATTGACATTTACAGTAAGAATATTGGTGCCCTTCCTAAAAGGAAGTGTACATTTAATTAACATAGCTGTACAACCTTATTTCCTACATGATAAAATGAGGACATGGTTACACCAACAGAACAACGTTTTTCTTTTTTTGGGGGGGGGAAAGAGATCAATAGTTTTTCCTTTAGACTTATACTAGGAAAATTGTACTGTTTTTAATTTTTTATTTTTCAGGAATAATTTTTCTTACTTTTACTGTATGAACGTTGCCAATAATTCTGGAGTGCACATGCATGCTCTCTATTACTGTTGCCATTTACTTATGCAAACACTGCGTGTGTATTCCTTCAACACGTCCACAGATGAGCAATCTTGCACATCGAGCTTCTCAGTTTGTTGATAAGAAGTTTTTGATCATTCATCCAACTGCAGATGGTGAGTACGCCTTTCAGTCCTTCTCATTTTTCACGTTTGTCTGCTGTGAATCGACCAAGTAAAACATTTTAAAGTGACATTTTAATGTTACCCCAGTCCAGTGCTTAAGGAAGTTATTAGCAGCAGCTAAATTATATAAATGTTCTCTTGTTTTGGTTTGCAGAAAAAGTCCATTTTCAGCACACAGCCAAATTTATCTCCAGGTTAATCAGTGAGAAAGGAAACTACAGTCTACAGGTAATGCACCATCTGAGTCTACATGTTGTGTCTACATAAATCGCCTCATTAATTCCACGTTATTGCAGTTCAGGAAGCCCCGGCTCAGACGATCGTCCTCGTAGCTAATTAAAATTGCTAGAAAATAGTGAATAAAAAAATATAAAAACCTACCATATTCAATTAGTGGAAGATGTATTCACATCCTGTGGCGCTCTGTTTTATGTCTATAAAGACAGAAATGCTTAAAATGCCTTTAAAATGTTTACTGCATTTAAGGAGGAATTCTACAGGGAAAGATTTAATAACTCCACATTATGGTTTAATAGTACACAAGCTTTTCTTCGCAAATACTTACACGTATATAATCAAACACGCACACATTTGCACTTGA
Source organism: Clarias batrachus (assembly GCA_003987875.1). Taxonomy (NCBI): domain Eukaryota; kingdom Metazoa; phylum Chordata; class Actinopteri; order Siluriformes; family Clariidae; genus Clarias; species Clarias batrachus. The sequence continues at coordinate 56,852 of QMIH01002426.1, read as the reverse complement.
CTTAACCCAAAGTCTTTTGTTGCTGTTTAAATGTGAAATATTTATCTCACTGTGACTCAAAGCAGCGTACAGAACAAAATCATTTCTTTGTTGTTTAATCAATAAAGTGCCACACACTGGTATTAAAAACTGTTTTTAATGCAAATCCAATAACATTCCAGGAAATGTATAATTTTATATTAATATACTTTTAATTGCAAATAGACATGAACTCCATGAGTGCAACTCGTCAAGGAACGCAGAGTTTCTGTTCTGATTATTTAAATAGAAGCATGACTCTACAAGACCCAAACAAGTGTTTGCGGTGATGTCTGGCACCAGCACATTAGCCGCAGATCCTTTTGGGTGCTGTGGGTTGCAGGATGGGGCCTCCATGGATCAGACTTGTTTGGCAGGTGCATTCCATGCTATCGGATTGGAATCTAAGATGCTTGGAGTCTGAGTCAACAATCTTAATCTCTTCGCCCGCTCGGCCCCATATGCAGCATGTTATGGCGCCCTGGGTGTTTACAGTCAGAATGTGTTCTACAACGGCTTTTTGGTGGAATCAGACAGGACATGTTGGTGAGACTTGGGTCCTGTGACCAGTTCAATGGTATATATTTGATCAGTGTTATTCCTGTTGCCTGTCAGTGGTGTTAACGTTGTGGCTGATCAGAGTATATCATATATATATCAGGATGCAATCTTTTCAGTGATACAGTATAAACACCTGACTATCTTACTGAATGAGAAGAAGATGATCTTCACCGTGAGTGATGGGAATAACATATAGGAGAAAAATACAAGAGGAGCTGAAGGTTAAAAGCAAAGACCGTAACAATGACTACAAAAAGAAAATGGAGAATAACATAAGGGGGGGGGGAGGGGCAGCATGGATAAGGTGTGAAATAGTTGGGGAATGGAATGAAAAAGATCTCAGGCTTTAACTTGCTCTGCACCCAGCAGCCACATAGACATCATTCTTCAGACGTTTTGATAAGAGTCATATCAACTAACACAATTCACACCCTTGAATGCTGCCCTCTTCCTCCTTTTCTCAACAATATCTGTAGATCACACCTCAACAGGTGAATTATTTCAGTGCTAATGTACAGTATGCGCCAAAATATACATAGCTAAAACTTGTGCATCTCGAATGCACGTGTGTGTTTGTCGACGAAGAATAGCTCCGGTCACACGGCTTCCCATTAGTGCAGTTGTTGTTGGAAATGGGTATTTTAAAGGAGGAAAAAATATTCATAGTTGAGTATTATTTCTGCTCATATGGAAGCGGTTGTAAACTGGGACCGAGCTTGAAAAAGGTGGCAGAACATATTACTTCCCATACCCGTCCCATTCCCCCAATCTTACACCACCTGATGCTAAAGCAGAGAGTGTTCAACTGTAAAGATCTGCCAAGAACTGCGTCTGCATTGCACGAGCAAATCGTCTCCTTTTGCAGGAAGCTGCAGCAACCTTTTGTTTCGGGATATATTTGAGAATCTGCATGGATGATATGAACACTGTCTACAGCAACAGTGCACACACCCTCTGAATACTTACAGTGCATAATGCATACTGTGTATTTATATTATATTATATATTATATTAGTCTCTTTCAGGAGAAATAAACTCACAGATGACAACAAGATAATATTGTTCATGTTTCTTAGTATTGTATATTTTGGCCCATACTGGTCTTGTACAGTGGAGCTATAAAAAGCTCTACATTACATATACTGTACAACAAGGGCCTGAAACTGGAAAAGGTCCATTCATTTACTTTAGAAAACATGCTGCCTAGTTATCTGAAATCCGGTGAGGGGGGTTCAGGAAAGCTGAATGAGGAAAACCTGCAGCTCTGATATTACACCTGATAAAGGGCATAGGTGGACTCTGGCCTTGAGTGAGGATTACTGACTATCTGACTCCCAGATTCTGGTATGTGTAGATGGATGTGGGAGTTTAACAGGCATTTAACAGCATAATGTTCCTGCACACGTACTGTTCAAAATTTACACCTCTGATTTCAGGCATGACTCTGAAACGTATCATATGGACAAGTTCTCAGATGTTAGCACTATTACTGTGGGCTTTAATAGTAAAGAGATCGAGAAATAGTTCCAAAGGCTGATTAGCAAAATCATGGTGTAGTGTCAGAGCAACCTTGTTCAGATTAATACCAGCAAGATAAAGGAAATTTTGGAGGATTTCCTTAAAGTGGAATCTGCTGCAGCTCCACTCACCACTGAGGAGAACGTAGCTTGATGTTCACTTAAGGTATGAAAGACAGGAATGTGTACAGCCTGTACATAAAGAGACAAAGACAACTGTTTTTTTCTTTCTTTAGTAAGCCAAGGTTCATTGCAGTGCAGAGTCAGCTGTTACAAAACTCTAGGAGTCTGTTATTTCCATCTTGTAGACAAACTCAGAAATGTCATCAATAGAGCTGGACAAATCAAAATAGGTTCCAGGATGGACACACTGGAGACGGTGAAGGAGATGAGGATACTGTACAAGCTCATCATGAGTAGTCACTTCCACCTGCTTCATCTGACAATCATTGCATAATGGAGCACACTGAGTGGGAGGTTGCTCCTGCCCCAGGGCAAGAGGAGTACTTTTGCAGGTGTTTCCTAACCCTTTCCATCACTGTCCACATAACTTTTTCAAAAATAAAAAGGAAATAATGCTGCAAGACAAAAAGTACAAAACAGAAGGGGAATGTATTTTCTTCATATTTCATTTGGACAACATTTGATCGTGACTGCGGATGAAACACCAGTCATTCCTGTCCATGTTGCACCCATGATTATAAAAACACAACTGAACATCTATTAAAATGGATGCAACAACAAGCAAAGGCAAACAAAGCCCGAAGGAAAAAGATTATGGTTTGATGGTCCTGTTGGTTTTTGCTCTGTAGTTTGTCTGCAGTGGGAACAGTCTTAAAAGTTTCCACTGGCCTTGCACAAAACTCAAGGATACAATCATTGTTGGAACAACACAATTAAAAAAATACTGTAGCCGTGATAGAAAAAGTGGACTTTTGTCTGAATAACAAGAGGGAATCATGAAGAGTGTCTTTTAGCAAAAAAAAAAAGGGAAAAAAGGATTTCTCATGATGTTTGAATAAGTACACTTACAGGAATAATGCAGTCTGTCTGAAGTGGAATGTACTTTAAATAAGTCAATGGCACTACTGTATATACTGCTGAAGGAACTCGTGGTTGTGTTGCATGTACTGTAGTGAACAAAAAAGAAATACTTTTAAAGATGGGAAGATGTAAGAAAATCAAAAGCTATTGCAGCATTGCAGTTTTAAGTATACTGTAGCTACACTATAGTTTTAATTGCTTTATGATTACATTGGACACCATTAGGTGAGAACGCTTAATTTAAAAAAAAAAAGGTGTGTTTACCTATAACAGATTTAAAAATTTTGGTTATTTATAACCATAATATTTATCTTTACTCTGATCTTCATGAACTGTTCAAAATGTTAAATTCCAATTCTAAAGCAATTTTTATTCCGGTGTTTTAATTTAGAGAAACTGGAAAGAGAAAAAACGAAAAAACAAAGAAATACAAACAAACAAAAAAGCAACACAAATTTGTACAACTTGGCAGGAATGCATTACAAACCAGTAAGGTCATGGTATTGTCTCCCTTGATGTGTAGCTGCTTTACACATTTTTTTTTAGATATGTTTCTATTAAATCTGCTGAGATTAAAGCTTGATGCAGGGAGAACTTAATAAGGATGCGTTAATGAGGCACTGTCCAGTTAACAGTGTAACCAACACCTTCTTAGGGGCTTTATTAAGGTCTCACATCACCTTCTACGAGCTCGTGCGATGACAATGGTCCATGTCATGGTGTAGAATACTGCATTCAGTTCATAATATGATCTTGTAGTGTTTACCATGTTTATGGCAGCAGGTTATCAGCATGTCTATGGAACGTTCAGAGAATTTAGTATAAATACTGAATTAAATTCCTCACACAGTTACTTTGGGATGAAAAGCACTGAGCCTGTCATATGTTGTTTTAATACCAAGTCTTCAGACAATGTCATTGTAGTAAGTGTGTGATAAGTGCCTTGCATGAGCAATGTGCAATCTGATTGAACATAATAATAACTCTGTTTGATCTCATTTGACCTGGTGAGTGTATGATCATGATCATGTGTGTGATAGAAAATTTGTGACAACATAGTGGACACTTCGAGTAACAGGTAAGCATCTAGGGAGTAATGTGATCCTGATAAATGCACATTTAAAAATTTTGACCATGTTTCTGCTGTTTTTATTTCTCAATATTTTTGAAATGCAGTTGGAACTGCATGGTCTTTGGCCAAAACATTGCAACAATCACAATCATAATAATCACTGGTCAAGGTGAAATCCCAAAAAATCTTACTGAAGTAAACTGTATATACTGTACATATGCATATCTTCCACACCAACCTCGCTCATCCATGTCTTTATGCATCTTGCTTTGTGCACTGGTGCCTTGGAATAGGAAGGGGCCATCCCCAAAACTGTTTGCACAGTGAAAGGATCTCTTAATGCTTCAACATATCAAGACATTTTGGACAATTTCATGCTCCCCACAAAGTTCCTTTCATTGGGAATAAGGGACTGAGTTCAAGTCCTGCAAAACAACTCCACACCAGTTCCAACATGACTGTGCACCAGTGTACAAAGCAAAGTCCATAAAGACATTGGTGAGCGAGTTTCGTGTGTAAGAACTTTAATGACCTGCCAGAGTTCTGACCTCAACCTGATTAAACATCGTTGGGATGAATTCAAGCAGAGATCGCGAGCCAGGCGCTCTAGTCCAACATCAGAGTCACAAATGCGCAAATGATCAAAAATTTGCATAAACACACACCTAAACCTTGTGGAAAGCCTTCCTAGAAGAGTTGAAGCTGTTATAGCTGCGAAGGGGGCGGGGCCAACATCATATTAAACCTTATCAATTAAGAATTCATATGCATGTGATGGAAAGCGAGCAGATACTTTTGGCATTATAGCGTATGTCTGAAAAACCTGGTGAGTAATATTTATGTATTCACAGATCCATTTCAGTTATACCAACAACAATCTCAAACGTTCACAAAACTGAATATTTCATGGATTATGTGGAATAAATCAATGTTTAAATCCCAAACAATTTAGATTTTCAAGATCTGTAACAAAAATAGCTGTGTGTCACTTCACAGAAACCATAAAAAAGTACTTGGGATGAAGTCACAGGCCTGGGAGCAGTATTCTTAGATGCGATACTGTGAGCTTGAATCTGGTATACACCATCGGTGTAACAATTTGTGCAACAGTGTGTTAATAATGTGCAATCAACCCTTGTCAACTAGGTTTGCCACAGGGCTCAATATTAGGCCCTTTATTCTTCTGATTGTGCTTAAACAATCTACCTTAAGCCGCTAAAGAAATCAGTTCCTGAGCGTACAGTATGCAGGTGACATGATGATCAATGTAACTAGATGATCAGCTGATCAGTGTCCCCCAGTGCAAGTGTTAAACATTAAAGTAATCCAAGGTAATGTCTATGTGTTTGTCATTAAAGGGAAAAGGCGATAGATACATTTACAATCAAAATTCACTTTAAAGGAAAATGTAATAAATGAAACAATAAATGAACAAATAAATGTCATCTTGCACTCATATTGGGATAATTTCTATATATATATTAAAATTATTCAAATTATTTTAATGGTAAAATTAAAATGATGTTTTACTGGGGGCAGCACGGTGTGTAGTGTAGCACTATCACCTTATTGCTCCAGGGCCCGGCTTCAATTCCCAGCCAGGATGAATTCCAGTCTCTGTGTGCTTGGATTTGCATGTTCTCCCAGTGCTCGGTGGGTTTCCTTCGGGTACTCGTGCTTCCACCCACAGTCCAAAGATCTGCAGATTAGGCTAATTGGTGGTCCCAAATTGCCCGGAGTATGCATGTGTGTGTTTGTGTGTGTGTGTGTGTGTATGTGCGTGTCCTGTTATAAATTGGCACCCTGTCCAGGTGTACCCCACCTCATGCCTTAAGTCTCAATGGATAGGCTCCTGGATCCCTGCAACCCTGAATTCAGGATAAAGCGGTACAAACAATGAGTGAGTGAATTTTACTAGGCAGACGTATATAGATTATGCATTTGCAGTTATTTATACAGTAACTATTCATCCTTTTTCACATGCACATACTGTAGGTTGTTGAGAAGAACCGTTCACTTGTGTTCAAAAGTTTTTTTTATCTTTTATCTTGACATAAATATTTGTCAGTGTATTACCAGTGTGGTGTGAGTCATATAGTCATGCCTCTCCAAACGGTCTCACTCTTGCTTGCTTGTTAAATGTTAAATATCTAATTAAGGTCGGATTTTCCACAAGAAGGTTGTGACCGTATCTGTGCGCGGCTGCTCCCCTTGGCTAATAGCATGCTAATGAGTAAGATTGTGTCATGTAGGTCATGGTCAAGAACAACAAATTAGAAATGACTGTTTCGTCTGGGAAAGCTGAGCACTTTCACCTTCTGTTAGTCGTGGACATTATTAATCTGGATCATCAACAGTAAAGACAATTTGAAATTTGGTGAAAGCATTCACTCCTACAAAACGTTTGGGACGTCCAGCATGTCTTCAACAGGACGTTGCATCATTCAGATTTACTGAAAAGAAAAAAAATAATTCCTAATGTGTGTCACACATTGTCTGCGGGTGAACGAAGGCGAGGCATAAAATGCAGAGGCGGACGTTCAGCAACTGTTCTTTTTATTTTAACAAAAAGGGTCAGGGAAACAAAACAACTCAAAGACGTACTATTGAAAAGAAACCAAAACACGTATCACACAACAACCGCATACTCAAATAAACGTAACGAATGCAAGACACCCGTATGAACTCAAAGCAAGCTATTTATAAGAAACTAATGACTCACTCGGATCAGGTGGGCGCCCACGTCACCTGACCCAAGGTGCAAACTGGGAACTGAAGTCATAATCATTACAAACACAAAGGGTTCTTTGGGCGCTTTGGCGCCCTCTAGGGGTTATCCCTGACAATGTGGTATTTATTCATGATTGTCCCTTTAAAAGTACAACCGTGTTGTCTAAATTATGGGTTAAAATACAATTATTATTTATTATTTGCTAAGCTCATGCTAAAAAATGTTTAATTTAGAACAAAATGCAGTTTATTTTGTTGTGAGTGATGGCTTGATATTGTCTTATATTCCATATTAACAAAAAATATTTATAATAATTATTGAAAACTACATTAGTGTCCTTTTAACATGCTGACTTGAAGCTAAATAACACTATACGTGGTGATATTGGTGCTGATAATATGCTTCTTACCCTGTGATCATCCAGATCTATCCAGATGAAGGTCACTTCCTCCACAGCGAGACAACAAGGCAGCACCTCAGCCAGTCCCTGATCAACTTTTTCGAAGAGTGTTTCAGGCAACCTGAGAACATTTTTGAAGAAGATCTTGAAGAGGAGAGTGAAGATGAGGGTTAATGCCCCCTTTTCACTCCACAACATGTCCCAAGCACAAAGCCAGCTCCTTTTACCAGACAATATGCAACCTGTTCATTTAAGTTCCCTGTTTTTTTTTTTTTTATTTTAACCTGGTGTACAGAATGATTTTTTTCTTTTTTCCTTTTGGGGACCGGACACATTCTTCTCAGTGTCTACTGCTGCTCTGTTAACTGAAGACGTCCAGGGTCAATAAGGCAGAGAAGGTGGTCTCCAATCTGTCCACAACTTTGAGTGACAGGTTGTTCTGGTTAACTGACTGCTGGCAGCAGTAGCCATCCACAAACCTTCCTGCCTTCTGACATTCAGCAGGATGTTGTTTTTTTTTTTTTCTACAAAATGTGTAGACCGAGTCTGAAGACTTGAATGTGCCAATGTGTAGATATTCACTGATGGTTGAGCTGCTGCTGCTGCTGCTGCTGCTGCTGCTGAGGATGATGAAGCTGATGATGATGGAGTTTGTGATTGTGATATGAATGTTCTCATGCTTGTGCCATGTTACTCTGGTGTAAAATATCAATATCAAATTAACAACATGTCAACTCGGGTATCAATTAAAAAAAAAAAGTCATGTTTTTTAGTGTTCAAATTTCCTTCCTGTTCATTAGAGCCTGGAGTGTGTATTTAAGTGATGTGAAATATTATACTTTTGTTTTCCAACAAAGGGTGAGCAGATGATGTCATTATTCATCAAAGTTGCACTACTTTTTTTTTTCTCTTTTCTTTTTTTTTCTTTTCTTTGTGACCATGGTGACCCAGCAGTTCTATCTCAGATCCTTTCCTTCCCTCTGTGTCCATCTTTGCTAGATGTTGCTGACTAAATGCTTTTCCTACAACCGCGGTTTATAAAACATTGTATTCACTGTCTAAATATATAAATATATGTGTATATATGTTCAAATAAAAAGCTATCATCTTTTGAGAAACAAACTCGTCAGGTCTAGTATTGTAAGACAAAATGCTTTAAAATTTGTATTTCTACTCAGACACCTGCGATAAGCATATACTCACCAGCCACTTCACTAGTCCAACACCTGTTCAACTGCTCATTAATGCAAATATCTAATCGACCAATCACATGGCAGCAACCCAACACATTTATGCCTGTAGACATGGTCAAGACCTGCTGAAGGGAGACTTGTGGCTTGGTCGGTGATGCCGGAGGGGCTGGTCTGGGTCTTTCCCAAACTGCTGAACTACGGGGATTTTCACACACAACCGTCTCTAGGGTTTGTCTAGAGAATGCTCTGAAAAAGAGAAACTATCCTGAACAGACATATGGCATCGCTGATGGCACGGCATGTGAACCTGCAGCAGAAGACAACACTAGGTACCACTCCTGTCAACTACGAACATAAAGCTGAGGCTACAAGTCACATCTTCTTATGTATTTATACGCAGAAATATAGAGTAAAAAGAGGGGGTACTAACTTTTGAACATGAATATCAGCACATCAAAGTTAATGTAATGGGTTTAAGGATTGAATCCCATTTAGCATAAAATGGAAAGCCAGTGTGTGTGCTATGTAGGGTGTACAATCCCTTGTCTCACACACACCAAGTAGTGCCCTTGTTCAGGGGTCAGAGAGGGATTTGGTGAGTTACCTCATGCAAAAGCTTCATACGTACCGCAAGATCCTGTACTGAGGTGCGAGCCATTTCAGGGTGCTTTTAAGCGGTTTAGAGACTCTGCAGTGATGATGTTGGAAGCTTGTCTAGATACAGTACTCTATGGCTGTTGGTGTTGTTTGACAGGTCAGTAGTCATTAACTGGGTAGTTCAATGTTTTTGGCACAGGAATAATAGTGGAGTGTTTAAAGTAGTTTGGAATTATGTGGCAATGATCAGTGAGGTGATAAATATGTCCATTTACATTTCCAGCATTTGGCAGACACCCTCTAAATCCAGAGCAACTTGCAGAAGTGTTTTGTAGTCGAGCTTTATCCATAAATATCTCGTACCAAAAGTACGATCAGTCTAAAGAATCAGGTTTTTGGTTGTGAGCCGGTCTAGGTCGGGCTGTAACATACAAAAAGAAATAAAAATGCAAATGCAATAATGCATTGCTTGAAGTTTATTGTGAACAAGTAATTGCACCTAAGTGAAGTGCCAACACTATGCAAAAATGAACAAATAAAAATACAGTTCTCTTTTCCATTAATTGCTTACTAAGCAAAAACCAGGTGTGTATAAATCAAATTGCACCAACCAACTACACCACTGTTTACAAGATATTTACAGAATATATTTACAAAGAATAACAAATAACCAAACTAGAAAGGACAAATTACACATAGTTTATGTCGTCTTCCTGGTCCTACTGTATGTCCAAGCAGTCAGAGATGAAGGTTATGGGTTTATAGTGAATACCATCCAATAGATGGCAGGAACACAGCACACTGAAATGGGCTGGACATAAAACAGAGAAAATGGCACATCCATTGCTTCACCCATACAGGCACATACATGCGACATATATACTTACAAGTATACAAGTATAAGGTCATAACATGTGTACTTAAGGAAACAGTACATCTCTAGACTGTATATGAAGACTGCCAGTGACTCAGTTGTTCTGACATCTAGACCAAGATGCCAGAATAAAGAACTGTTTTGATGCATGCCTACATGAAGCCAATGGAGGAAGGGTAACAATGGGGTAATGTTGGGGAGGGTTTAAACCACTTAGAATTCAATATACTTCCATACACAACTAATCAATTCCAGTCCAACAGCTTTACCAATAGCCTATCACTTAGTAATTGATAGTTCTATTGTTTGTTCCAAGGTAAGTTCTCTTCTTAAGAGATTCAAGATGACCCTGATCAGAATAAAGTGCTTACTGAAGATGAAAGAATTTTCAAAAATGGTCACCAATAGGGGTTTCAATAGTCTGTAGCAGAATTCCAGACCGTATTTTACTCTCCTTGTTTATCTTCCCTTGACACATGCCGTTCACTCAAAGATCTTCTTAGAACACTAAGCGACGATAGCCATGGGCATTCTGAAGTGTTTGTGGTTAGGACCGCCTTTAATGTTAAATGTAAGGAAAGGCAGAAGTTGTGTTGAAGTAGGTGTACATAACAGCGGCAACATAAAGGCTGATTGTATTCATCAGTAAAATCCTTTTAGCAATAGATTTCTTAACACACACACACACACACACACACACACACACACACACACACACACACACACACACACACACACACACACACACACACACACACACACACACACACACACACACACACACACACACACACACACACACACACACACACACACACCTATTTCAAATCAGGGCAACAATTTTATTTTATAGCTTAGACACAGTGTGATCTGACTCCTGCCTTCAGTTTTGTACAGATCATCAGGTTACTGAGAGCCTGGAGTATTCTATTTTCTTTCCCTTTTGAATAATCTGCTTTGATCTCTTTTAATAAGTTTGCATCCAAATAATGTGTGATTCTCCGACACAATCATAGACGTTGATTGAGCTATAAAAATGCTGGCCACCCGTTGGCAGAGGTTGGAGGAAGAATGGCATCAAGCCCAGAATGAATCAAATGTTTGCGTGTAAAGTTGCCTTCTGGATTCCGGATCATATGCTGCTACTCTATTAGATCATACAGATTGCATTTCTGCCTTTATGGATTTTCTAAACTTCTTTAACTTCTTGTATGCACGCTTGGCCTCTTTTAGCTTTCAACATAAGTGATGAATCAGGATTACCTGCACATGTGAACACTCCGAACTACTGTTCCCTTCTCACCCTGACACGCCCATCACTCTGGAATAGGTTCAGTCTGGACTCATCAGGTCACATGACCTTTCTCCATCACTCCAAAGTCCAGACTTTATGATCACTAACAAAGTGAAGTCTTTTATCTGATGAGTTTTCTTATGGACACACAGCTGTTTAGTCCCAAACCTGTGAGTCCCCATCACATTGTAGGTGTGTGTGTGTGTGTGTGTGTGTGTGTGTGTGTGTGTGTGTGTGTGTGTGTAGAAATGCTCTTACTTTTACTATTAAACATTTTTGGGCCACGCAGTATAATTTAATGTGTAGTTCTTACACTCATTTGTTTTTGCTGCTGGACACACAGGGCACTTTAAATTCATTACAATGGGAACAGTGGAATTGGCTCAGTGGAGCCTTCTGATGTGTTATGGAGCACTGCAGGTGCAGTGGAGTAAAGAAACTTGTATTTGGTTTTGTTCTTCCCCTGATGATGACGGTACTGTCTACTAAAACATAAAACCAAAAACACTCATTAGTCTAGTCACAAGTGTTAGCCACCGATTAACTATAATACACCTAGCTAATGCTAGCAAAAGAGTGCTATATGCTAAAAGGTTTACTAGCACAGTTTAATCATTTTGTAAGTTTAAATCTCTGTAAATAAAAGAAAGGTTTTCTCTGTACATTGGTCAGAACTCACTTTTTTTTTTTGGACAACCTGAAACCAGTCTCAGAAAATTTCTCTGTCTGTTTGTATGTTTATACAGTTTGTCCGTCCAGCCCGATTATGTCACAGCATCACACAAGACTGTCTGTAGAGACTTTACTGAATCTCCTGCAGCACTTAGATCTCTGGCTGAAGTTTAATCTGCAGCATGAGTGAATCTAAATGTGGAGTAAAAGTGATGTTATGAACAGTTCTGTGTGGGATTTAATAATCTACTTTAAMATAATCTACTAATGCGCTACTGTCTCAATGTAAACAAACACCTGCAGCAATAGATATTAATGAGAAAAGATAAAGTGAATATTTTGACTGGGATTAGTTCAT
>QMIH01002426.1:30408-44042 GCA_003987875.1 Clarias batrachus | reverse complement strand
TAATAATATTAATAATAATAATACTACTACTAATAATAATAATAATAATATCACTCATTACATTAAAGATCAGCAGATTATTATTAGATTTAACATTTTAACTCTTTATACAAACTCTTTTCCCACAAACATAACATAATAATTCACACAAAAACATCAATTAACTCCATATCTATCTACTCATCATCATCATCACCATCATCACCATCATCATCATCATCATCATCATCAATGCTAACATAAGTTAAAGTCTCCTTGGTCTCCTCGATTGTTGAGTTTCTTAACAGTTCTGCATGCATCTTTAATCATTAATATATGGAGTGTTAACTAAGATGAGGTGAAAATCCTTTCAATTATGAGTGAAGGTGATGTGATCATGCCGCTGTTTCTGTACAAACTCCCAGCTCTAAGGCTTACAAACAATGATTATACTCTGTGTCTATGGCAAGAAATCATAGTTGATATTTTTACCCCCGACATCACAAGTTTCATTTCGATTTGGTTCATATGAATAGGATAATGTTTGTGAATAAACGTGCAATTGAAGAGATCGTTAATGCTCTCCTGAGGGTTACTCATCCTCATAGTGTGCTCACCGCAAGCCGCCTGCTAGACATTTATGTGGAAGATCATTTGAAAGCAATCTCCAGCAGGCTTTCAGGGAAATGGCCACCTAAGTAGCCAGGATAAAGCCTCCGCTGCAGTGTTTTGACAGGCATTAGCGTCTCCATTCTGCAGATTTGCGCTTTAAACAGGCTCATCATACCCTACTGTGCACTAACAGGCCAGGAATCTCGCCGTTCGATTAATGGAACATCATGTAATTAAATATTTCCACTCCGGATTAATGGCCTTTTAATATTTGCAATTCAAACAAGGCTGTATTTTCTTTCCTCCTGTCTCCCGATAGCACTGGAATAATGATCACCAGCAAGAATTACACCAGCAAAAAGAGAGTTTGAGGTTTGCTCAGGAGATGAGATCAATTGGTTTCCGTTTCTTATAATCTCGAGTAAAGACACAGTCAACACCACGTCATTCACAAGTCTTAACATGATTGCAGTAATTGATCTGAATTATTTTGACTTTCATAACTGCTGGTAGAAATTATTGAGTATTTGTTCTGCTCATTCGTGAGAAGTTGTATTTTGTGCCAGTGAGTAATGGAGTTGGGTCAAATGGAAATGAGTAGTGATTAGTAATGACTAGCATGTGCAAAATTTTAAGAATGCAGAGGAATTATTTTCCTCCGGCCGAATGCACATATCCTGTATGTGTGTGCACTTTTCCAATGTCTAAATACTGTTAACTAAATTATTTTTTTTCTCTTTATACCACAGGGTTTCTGAATGGTAACTGATGGTGCTGGTTAGTTTTTTAAATAAAAGCAACTCTGACAATAATGTGTTTTTACACCGATCAGCCATAATATTAACACATTAACATTAATTATAAATTATATATCAGGTTATTTCAACCTGGTGAAAGGACGTTCAGCACTCAAGGCTCACCCACGCCCGCCAGGACCAAAGGCCAGTCCGTCCAGTGCTATCCCAGAGAAAGGACAATGCAGCAAAACTAAAAATAAAAAAAACAAACATAAAAAGGTGGCCACTATAGAAAGGCATCAGAGCAGCCAGTGCAGGGAGCCCAAGGCTGCCTCCGAATTCCCCAATTCAATTGAGCACCCATGTGTGCACATCAGCCCATGGAGGCTCCATCCTACAACCCACAGCACAGCCACACAATAAACACAACCATCTCAATAAAATGCGACTGGACTGACAAATACACATGCACAAACACACTGATCTACAACCAGCTAGCAATTTCACACACCAACCAGCAGTTTTTATTTTTTGCACAATATTTATTAGCTGTTTTTCCAGCTGTTTTTCCACCCATCCCGAGGCATCTGGAGATTGTACCAGCTCCAGTAGACCGAGGCCGACCCTGCGAGGTTCCTGAGGCATCCAGAGAAGGACCTGCTCCAACTGGATTCTGCTTCATGTTGGTTTGGAACTACACATGCTGCTCCTGAGCTCCCAGTGATCCAGACCCCCATCTGCCCTCTGCACCTGCTGACTCGTCCCTGAGCTGAACTGGACTTTGTGTTAATTTAAATAACTTCTGTTATATCGAACTTTCAGCTGCATAACACACATGTTATACAATTTCTGTTATCTGTTATCACCCAGATGAGGATGGGTTCCCTGTTGAGTCTGGTTCCTCTCAAGGTTTCTTCCTATTGCCATCTCAGGGAGTTTTTCCTTGCCACTGTCGCCGTCACCCTTGGCTTGCTCATCAGGGACAATCTCATTATCTAGTCACATTTTTCTTAAACATATATACATTTCCATAAGTCTTCTTTTCATTTTCTTTTCATTTCTGTGAAGCTGCTTTGAGACAATGACCATTGTTAAAAGCGCTATAGAAATAAAATTGAATTGAATTGAATTGAACTGTTATTTGTTACATAAAACGTATAATAATGTATAATATGATCATATTCCAGTCATATAATCTACAGTATAAGCTGAATGTACTGTACAGCATCTTCAGTGCAGAATGCAAGCAGGGACTCCGGCAGGACTAACTATGACATCATACTGTAACTGAAACGCGAGAGCCACAGACACGAGGGGGAACTGGGATGTAAAGCGACCAGTCACTCCACGTCAACAAACAAATCTGAAGAAATCTTAAAGTGAAAGATACATAAATATTTACATTACAGTCTCTCACTGCGGTGTACCGTGCTCGTGTATAACTGACAAGGGGGTCGTTCTCTTTTTCAGCCATCACTGAGTGGAGTCTGACCTCTGCTGGACATCTGGTGCAATAGCATACTGGTGGTACGGTCATGTTAAAAATCCAGCTTCAGGTTTAAGAAACCATTAAATCAGGTCTCATGTCGACAGCAAGAACATTTAATGACACGTCAAAGCGTAATTTTCTGCATGATTGTGCTGCTGCCACATGATTGGCTCATAGCATAAATGCTCCTATTAAAGTGGACAGTGTGTTTATATCTGCATGTGTGTGTGTGTGTGTGTGTGTGTTCTTTGCTCAGTGCTTTAGGGGAACTCTGTGCACAGGAGGTGTGATTATGTGCTAATTAGATCGCTCCAAGCTGAGGGCGACACGCAGCTTCTTATTTCCTTCAGTTACGAGTCCCTCTGGACGGTGTGTGTGTGTGTGTGTGTGTGTGTGTGTGTGTGTGGGCGAGACGTGAGGAAAAACATGCCTCACAGAAGTCACAGAGGAAAGCTCATACAAGAACTATTCAAGCAAAACAACACGGAGACACACAACAACAACATCCACACAGTAATCCTTCAGTTATTAAATATTAATCAACTTTAAACAACATCTGTGACTGATTACTAGCTGTAAATAATCTCTTTCCACTCTGCTGCTATACCTTCACATCTGCAGTGTATATAAGAAGACTTTCCACTGTTAGTGACATTTTCACTGATCTTAAACTTGATTTGAGCTCTTCAGTTCCTGGATTAGTTTCCAGTTATTTAAAACATATTATTTGCCAACAAAGTCTAAATGAAGTCATTAGCTGACCATTTCATGAATTATTCGGTAAATACAGTCATACTACAGTAACACAGTCTCATCATAAAAGTCTGCACTAAGTGACGGATCGTGATGGGACGTTTGAATCATTTTAGTGACTCGGTTCTTTGAATCTCGTTCATGAAATCGAACGAATCTTTTTTTGAGTCATTTAGTTCATTTCGTTCGTTTGATCAGAAATAAAGTAAAATGTTACATTTTCATTAAACAGACCCCCAACGCGCAGTGGTAAAGCGCTCGCCCTATCATCCGGAGATCGCGAGTTCGAATCCCGGGTGGTGCTGTAACCTCTCGCAGCCGGAGGTCTAGAGAGAGCTGATTGGCCGAGCTCTCTCAGAGGGGAGGGATGAGAGGTACTTAGTGCTCCCACATTAATCACGGCTCTACAGCCAGTCAGGGGCGTCTGTGAGCTCGTGCAACGGAGGGAGCGGATAGCGCTGTCCTCCGAGTGTGTGACTCCGCCCCCAACGGTGCGCGAGCGAGCAGTTCGAAAAGATGCGGTCGGCTGGCGTCACGTGGTTCGGAGGAAACACGTGATAGTCTTCGGCCCTCCCGGCTGAGTGGTAGTAGTAGCCTTAATGTGGAGCCCCCTAGTGACGGGGAGGAATTGGACACGACTAAATTAGGGAGAAAATCGGGGAAAAATCCAAAAAAAAAAAAAAAAAAAAAAAAAAAAAAAAAAAAAAAAAAACAGACCCCCAACACGTCTACATACACACATTTTGGCTCTAGTCCCAGTAATGAAAATATTACAGTGCAGCTAAGGACATATTATTATAAACAGAACGAGCAGCTCACCATCATATCTTCTAGTCCGAGTCGTTCGTTTTTTCGAATCGATTGCACTTCATAGCGTCTGTGGGAGTCTCGTGACAAATGAACGAACGACTCGGACTTGGAAGATTCGTTGACATCCGTTTAATTCTGTTTCCTGTACATAAACCTACGGAGGTTCTGCGATGCTTTGCGCGTGTGCGCCCAGTAGAAAATGAACGAATCACTCTCCGAGACTTCTGAGTCACGTTGAAGATTTGTTCAAAAAGAATGAATTGTTCATGAGCGACCCGTCGCTAGTGACGGCTCTGACAACTCCACAGTTTAAGTGCTTCTGTTACATAACAGGAAAGCACACAATTCAGAACGTTTAGGAAAATGTCTTCCTAAGTTGAGTTTTACATGGTGGTGTAGTGATCAGCACTGCGGCCTTGCAACACAAAAGGTTCGATTCCCAACTCAGAGTGTGGAGTTTCCATGTTAGCTCCGTGCTAGGTGGGCTCCTCAGGGTTTCCTCCCATTGTCCAAAGACATGCAGATTATGCTAATTGACATTTCCAAATTATCTGTAGGGTGTGAGCTTGTGCCCTGGAGCCCTGATTGGCTCCTGTTTCAGGGTGTCTCCATCCTACTGCTCCGAGGTGACTGGAATAGGCTCCAGGCTTCCTGACACCCCGTACATGATAAGCGGAAGAAAGAATGAGAGAGCAAGTCTTACTCCAGAGTTTCTTCAGCATCAATGGAAGTAAACAAAGAAAAATAAATGAAACCATCCTTTGGATTTTAATGATCTTGGTCATTCTTCTACCAAAATACCAGTTTATTCAATGATGTTTTAGGGCTACCTGCTTATCTATCTATCTATTGATTGATTTATTATTTATTCTCATTATACATTTAAATTTTTCCATCTACTCTATCACACTGACGTAAATTTAGAAAATATTGCTATGAGTATTGGGAGCTGAAGAAGCGCTAAATGCTGCAGTTTAGGTTCTTCTCAGGACCAGAGTTGAGAACAACTGATTTAAAACAATGTACTCAAAATACACTTCCATATAATATGCCCAATATGTTCTGGATAAGTTTATTATGTGCAAGAGAGATGACTTTGTGTGTGTTTGCAAAGAAATGTCAAGCATGTAGAGAAAGTTGCATTTTGATGAAAAGGTGTTAGAAAATGTCGCCCTCTGCTGGCATCCTGGAGAATTGTCAGTGGCTTCTTGTGTTTATACACAGTATACTGTATAAAATTTTGACTCTGACTCAATTCATATTTCTTGCCCAGTAATCAGGAAGTCGTACACACTCTTAATTGGGAAATATGCTTCGGTTCTGAGTGGTGAGAAAAAAGTACACAAATCCTGTCCGTGTGTAACAGTAGAGAGACACATGGTGAAATATTAACCAGGTAAAGGTATGGCCTCTATTTGCATATTTACTTGAGTAAAAGTACAAAAGTGCTCACCTTTAAAGTTACTTAAGTATCAAAATTACTGAGCTTGTATTAGCTCACATTAGTTTTTTTTTTTTTTTTTTAAATCTCTTTATTAAAAGTAAAATCTCTCTCTCTCTCTATCTGCTTACTGAAAGGGAAACGCAGTTACACATGATTGCCAGTAGGTGGAGAAATTACCACGGTTATGTAAAGCAACACAATGCAGGAATGTAGTGAAGTAAAAGTAGAAATTTGTTGTAGGGTTTAGTGGAGTGAAAGTGAAGTGTATCGTCTAATAGAAATACTCGAGTAAAGTATAGATACATGAATCATGTGCTTACAGTAAGTACAGTAAAGAAGTAAATGTACTCAATGACCTTCCATCTCTTCAGTCTCTCTGTCAATAGATTTACTCCAATTAAAAGTTAGTTGGATTTATTATGTTTTTTATTGTTACGCTACAGTATTTCACAAAAGGTGGCGTTTTTTTTTTTTTAACCCTTTGCACCTGCCATAGTACAGGGTGCCAATACAAAATGAAATAGAAAATGTTTGGAGACTTTTAGGATCCCCTGTAGGCCTTCAACTTACTGTCTGTATTTTATATAAAGTGCGTACAGTGGATACATAGTGAGAACATGAAGCCCAGGTTCATGTCGGTTCTGTGCATTTTGCACTTGTTGTCTGACTTGGTCTACTTTCATGTTCTCTCCCCTTTTCCAACTTTTAAATCTGTGCATTTATTTATGTATGCCTCACCTTCATCACCCCTGCTGATTACCTTTTGCACATTAATGTTCAGTGCTTTATGCCTTAAGCTTATTGACTCCACTGCCAGCGTCAGACTTTCTTGTACTTGTAATATAGTTTTATGAAACAGTTCTCCAGGCTTCATGAAGGACTTTCTGTCTCTCATTTCTAGTCCTGAGCAGTTTCAGAGGAATGTTTTTGTTTGTTAAGCCACACAAGTGACCTATAAATCATTTAAGCATAAAAAACACATGGAACTAACCATCTAACCGACAGACGATCGGGCCGGTGATAAGACTGTTGACTAAAACTGAACTAAAGCCATCGGGCTGCAGTCAGTTCCTGTTGATGTTGAAGCTTTACAGTACATGACTCGATCAGCAGTGAAATATATTAGAGATAACTGTGTGTACGTACAGTATGTGTGAGTGAGTGAGTGAGTGACACCTGATGATGTCATCCGGACAAATAGACTTAAAAAACTTAAATGTTCTAATAGGTTTTATTGTTTACTGATATTATGTTAATTATAAATAAAAATATATATAATAATTCTTACATTCATGCCATTACTAGTAAACATCATATTATTGTTACTACTACAAGCCTTTTAAAAATTACTTTCAACATGTAATCAAGTTGGCGTGTAGAGTATCACATGACAAAGGCCTCATTCTAAAGGTCATATTTGGAATTTTTCTAAAAATATATTTAAATAAAAACAATAACAATTGTTAGTACAGTAAAGTATAGCTCACTATTGCGTAGAGTTTAATGCAAAAGTTAAGAAAGAAAAATAAAATTTCAATAACTCTAGATTCATTTAAAAATAAGGTGAACATGGGGAAAAACAAGCAGAAGAAAATGTATCAGTTCAGATGTTTGCATCGTCCTGTCTGAGAATAACAACTCACAACTCATCAACATCATATTGTGACAGGAAGTGTTTACATTTAAACAGGAACTTTGTCTCTCCCACACACACACACACACACACACACACACACACACACACACACACACACACACTTTTCTGATACTGACTTGATACAGTCAGTTCTGTCATCAAGATGTGTTATGAATGTATAGATGTGTGTGTGTGTGTGTGTGTGTGTGTGTGTGTGGTCTGAAGGGAGTTTATTTTCAGATTTTTTCTTTTTTTTTTTGCATATGTGTCACACTTAAATGACAGATAATCAAATACATTTTCTAAATACAAAATGCAGTTTTTGAACAATTATTTCATTATTAAGGGGAAAAAAAAGCATTCCAAACCTGACCGGCACTAAAGTAGGTGAAAAATATTATTGCCCCAATTCAAATACTTATTCACGGCACTGTATATAAACGGCAAAGATAATGGAGAGAGTCTGGTGTGAAAAAAACATGTTTATATTTGCATTAGCATAAGTAAGAAGATGAATTAGCTTGTTTTATTAACATTTTAAATGTAACCATAAATAAATAAAAGCATGACTTAAGCTTTATAAACCTAAATAAGGAAATTGTTGACAAGTTGCGGTGGTATAAGAGGAATAAAACTCTTCCTGTTGCAGAAAAAAACTGCTTGTTTAAGGTTGTAGGAGGAACTGAGTCAGATCACCAGTAAGGTGTTGATGGAGTTTAATGGAGTTTTGTTTTGGGAAATGAAATCAGACAATTGGCTTCATGTAAAACAAGAAAACAACATGTAACAGTTTCTAAATAATTATCACAAATGCACAGAAATGTGTTTATATTCCTGAGGAAAGAAACAGAAACCGTGTGTTTCTGCTTAAAATCTGAACACTAAAAAAAAATAATAATAATTCAAGTTTAAGAATTGCATAATTATGCTGTTCCAATTCCGACCAGCAGAGCCACCAGGAACGCCAGGTTTCCCAAAAAGAACAGCATCAGCAGGTGCACTCCTGTACACGCCTAATTAATTATAATAAAAGAAAGCAAAATGATTTCATATGGAATTAAACCTCTTTAAAACATAAACAACAAGTAACGTGATGTCACACACTCACCCCACCGTCGCTTTCATCCATATCTAAGGAGAAAAAATAAAACAACTCATGGTTATGAATAATTCATTTATAAAACACAACATGACGTCCAGTTTCTCTATTTCAACTAATCAGTTCATAAACAATAACAGACACAAGATTGAATAATAATAAGATTTAATAATAATATTGTGCATTTATTAAAGGAAATAAAAGAAGGATGTGACATAGAATCTATTGTGCATCATTTATAATGAGTGTTGTGTGAAGTTTTTAATTTTCTCTTTGTGTTTCTCTTTATGTTGATCTAATGTTTATTAAATAAAAAATATATATATTTTAAATAATGCAATTTTATAGATCCAGAATTTAAATGTTGTGCAATTATGTTTGTAATAATAATAATAATAATAATAATAATAATAATAATAATAATAATAATAATAATAATAATAATAATAATAATAATGTTATTAGATAATTTAAATAACTTTTTCCTTATCCCAAGAATGCATTATTTCCATTGTTAGTAACTGGCAAACCCGACACTGGTGTTTAATAAGCAATACAATAAACAAACACTGTGACATTAGGTCTTGTCAGTGTTGGAGATGTTTAGTCTGAGAGCTTTTACCTTTTTCCCTGCACTTATGGTAAAAATCTTGGCAGAGGAAGAGCAGCGCTTCCCAGGCCACGAATCCACCCATCACCTTCGGCATCCACTGAGATGGCGAGTTGTCGACCAACATGAGGCCGGTGAAGATCGCTGCCACTGTCCATGAGATAGAGGAACATGTTTAGGTCAATGTGTGAACCGAAAGAGAGAGCAAGAGAGAGAGAGAGAGAGAGAGAGAGAAAGAGAGAGAGTGGAAGTTCTCACCTGCTAACCCTTTAATGGCTAATGCGTTGAGGGCATGAATCCAGTTAAAGATAAATCTCCTGCAGAAGAAAACAGAGTGACATGTCAGCTGTGTATCTGTCCATCTCATTTCCTTTGCATGTATCTATCCATATATCTATATCTCTCTATCTCAGTTTCTTTCTCTCACCTTTCATCCTGCGGTCCACAGCGGAAGACGGCCCCAATTGGCTGCGCGAGACTGAGGATCATCACCAGACAGCCCAGGACTGGATGAGCTCCCTAAACACACACGATTCAATATACAGTGGAACCTTGGATTACGAGCATAATTCATTCCGGAAGTGGGCTCGTATTCCAAAACACTCTTAAACCAAATCATTATTTCCCATAAGAAATAATGAAAACTCAAATTATTCGTTCCACAGCCCCAAAAAATAAATACATAAGAATAATCAATACAATCTATAAAATGAAAATAAAACAAATTAATCAGCACTTTACCTTTAAAAAAAGTACAAATAAATCCTGACAGATAAGTGTTTCCGTTGGTGCGCGCAGGCGCCGTGTGTGTGTGTGTGTGCGTGTGTGTGTGTGTGGAATTAGCTCCTTCCCTCGCCTCGTTTTACACAGTAACACTCTTCCTCCCTCTCCCCACCTCGCTTTTTAAGATCCACAACAAACACACACACACAACAGAAACACCGTTTTAACAGGAAAAAAAGAAATCTTTCTGAGACTGGCATGAGCGCATACTAAAGGAATCCAGGCCCCAGGCCCCAGGCCCTATCCCAGGAGACTTAGAGACACATACATATCTTGAATACAAGATAAAGAGGTATAGATGATGGGTGAGTGAGAATGTAACAGTGTGTAGCGTGCAGTATATAGTGTGTAATGTAGAGTGTGTAGTTTTCATGTAGCATGTGTCATATGTAATGTATAGTGTGTAAACTATAGTGTGTGGTGTGTCGTGTTTACCCCACTCCAGTCCTGTGCATATGAAAATACCAGGATAAAGGCAATGATGGTCGCAGCAACAGAGAGCAACATCAGCAGCACATGAGCCTGAGGAACACACACACACGTGAACATGCTTGTTGTACAGTAGCTGAGGAATGAGCTTTTCTTACCCACTATTCAGAGCTGAGTCTGTGCCCTGGCTCTACAGAAAGAGAGAAACTCACCACAAACCAGAAGTCTTTCCCGCAGAGACTCTTGCCCGCACCGGCCCTCTTCAGGAAGCGAGCGATGAGCATTCCCACACTGCCCGTGGTCATCCACGCAATCAACATCAGACACCCTGCAACCCATATAACACACACACACAAACACACACACACACACACACACACACACACACACACACACACACACACACTCTTCTCACCCTGATCATTTATTTCCTGTGAGTTTATCATGATCTGTTTCTCCTTTACCTTGTTTTGGAATTAGAGTTTTTATGTGTTGATGCAATGTGAGGATGATGATCATTTATTAAGTCATGTTTCTCCTGTTTATTTTGTATGTTGGAATTTTCCCTATTTATCATTTATTTTATGTATATAATTTTAATTTTAATTCTGCTTAGTTCTGTTCCTTCTGTTCCTTCCAGAAGCATGCTTGCATATCAAAACACTTGTATATCAAAGGGGATTTCCCCAATTAGAAATAATGGAAACTCAGAAATTTGTTTCATGACACAAAAATATTAATATAAAAATAATTAATACCAAATATAAAGTATAAGTGAACCAAATGAACCTGCACTTTTGAAAAGAATCGTGGCTGTAGTGATTGAGACCAGAGAGAGGAGAGGGGGAGGGGGTTCGGGGGTGTTTGGCTGCCATGTAAGACGACTTTCACACTCATCCGCAAATACCAATTTACGGATAGAGACACTCACTTGTAGGGATGAGCAGCCCCCCAAAGAGGGCAATCAATCTATTAAATTCCAGAACCGACCTTCCAGCCTGCATGGCGCCATCCCGTAAATCTTATCTGTCCTTTGAGACAAGACAGCCTCTCTGACATCAAGAAGCGAGAAACTAAACCAAGCCTGTGATAGGAAGTCAACTGCACCATAAAAGACCAGCTGACCTCGACTACAATGGTGTAAATTGGCAATCCGATAAACAAAGGAGGCGGTTTTACACATTGGAGTGGGGCTATACCCTCCCTAACGCATACCACTGGTGACCTCATTGACCCCAGGACACAGGATGTCCCGTGTTTCTCCACATGCCGTTCAATGAACGAACAGGCATATGGCAGAGACACTATTTAAACAATATTTAAAGTGTGCAGTAGGGCAAAATTTTATATACATATATTTAGTATGTTTTATGTTTGAGTGTTATGCTTGATTATTCTACATAACTTTAAAGGTATTATCAGCATTTACAAACATCTTTTTTTATTAAGTGAAGGTATAAATGAGTGTAAAAGATACGGGATGTCTGATATCAATCGAGAGCTTGTTTTATTCAAAGAACAGTGGTGTACACGGAAAATTGGTACCATGAACAGAGCTCATGCAAAATTACTTTTAAAATTAAAGGTGTTAAAAATCTCCAACCGGACGAGCCCCACGTGACCGCCGAAAACCCGGGCTAATGCATGCACAAAAGGGGGAACCACGTGAGGCAGGGCTAAACCACGCAACCACATCCGATTGGACCAATCATCCATGGGACGGACTGACACAAACACGTCTATGCAGGTTCACGCAGGTTCTTCGTCATGGTCATGTGAAGGAAGCAGCTTGTCCACTCTCACCGCTTGTGCTTCGGCACTTGTGGGCGCACACCTTCGTCATCGGAAAAATAACCTCTTCCAAACAGCTTGGGCTTCCGCCTTTGCTGGCGTAATCCACTCTCAGAGAATTCTCAACAAGACTTTGTGCCAGAACTCCAAAGTCCTGCAACAAAGAAACCCACCATAAGAAGTTCCAGAGCATCGCCATCGGTAACCCTCGCCAACGCCATCGGGCTTTCCTGAAAGACGTCATTTAATCCACAGCGCACCAAACAAAGAGCAACGCCGTGATTCCATTCACCACAGGATGAGAACGAAACGTAACACAAGTAAGCAAACAAATCTGCATACCTTGCTGAAAAATGGTGCTCAATTCATAACTAAACCCTAAGATTAAACCCTAAAGATTAAAGACTCTGCTCTTGTGACTTTCTTTACTCTAGTAAACAGTACTAGATAAACTTCATTAACTTTCACCCTCCAAACTGTTGGTATGTTTGTGTGTGCGCGTGTGTTCAAGTAGTGTAGTTTCATGTATCGTTAGATTAGTTCAAATAAATTCTTGTTTCTTTATAAAGAATTGTTGTCTTGGTCATGTATTTCAAAGTTTAAACATTTTCCCAGATCTTATGTTACCTTGATCATAATTTGGTAAATACCAGATTTTGTATCATCATCGTTAGTCGCGGGGTAAACAGAATTGGTAAGATACACTGAATCATACTAAACGCTGGACGGGTAGTTGATAAAGTGTACGCTATAAATTTTTATTCAGATTAATCAAATTAACTTGAATCATTAAGGATTCGATATACCCCTGACCCAGAGCTAAAACGCTACATAATGAAGGTAAAGAAAGCAGCGTTCATTCTTGGTCTATTGTATGTAAACTCTACATATTACTGGTGGGAAATACATCAGGTATTTTGTTCACACTAGCACAGAGCATAGAAAATGATTAACTACAATTCCGCAGCGTGAGAGAGAAGAAAAAACATTGGCTCAGTTGTGATCACGTGATGTCCAGCGCCAAAACAAAAATCGCATGCGTGCTACATGATTCTTGGTACTCGTAAATCAAGACTCGTTCGTTTATCAAACGTTTAAAAACATTTTTTGGTCCTCTTGTGAAATGCTCTCAAACCCGGTTACTCGCAATCCGAGGTTCACTGTAATACACATCAAGAGGCAACAGAACTCCTGTCCATTAGTTATTCTGGTGAAATAAGTGTGTGCGTGTGTGCATGGGCATCGATGTGAATGATTACCGTGAGCTTTAACGATGGGTGCGAGCTCTGACTGACTCTCCACTGTCTGCACACTCCTGATGTCCACTTTAGTGCTGCTGATTACAGGTGTGGTGGTGTGAATCTGGATCACACCTGTCAGAACACACACACACACACACACACACACACACACACACACACACACACACACACACACACACACACACACACACTTCTGCATT
>QMIH01002426.1:15208-30401 GCA_003987875.1 Clarias batrachus | reverse complement strand
AATAATAATAATAATAATAATAATAATAATAATAATAATAATAATAATAATAATAATAATAATAATCATAATCATAATAATATACAATTCTTAGCTGTATAATTACAGTATGTAATTATACCGTATTATTGCCCAGTAAATCCATGCATTGGCACAGGTGTTTCAGTGAAAAATGATTAGATAATAATAATAACAATAATAATAATAATAATAAGAAGAAGAAGAAGAAGAAGAATTAGTGCCATAGAAATACAGCTATTTTCTGTATTAAATGTAATAAATTTAACACACTGTTATTCTGAGCACAATTTCTACTTATATTTTATTTTTAAAATAATAATATTGAAATAATTATGAATAATATTGTTTGAATGTAAAATTCTCATGTTTATTTATATTTAACTCTGTTTAGTTCCAAACACATTGGGGAACATCCGCTTTTGCTTTCTCTTACCAATTCTATACATCAAAAAAAAAAGTCAACAGACTTCAGGTAAAGAAAAATAGTATGGTGTATATCAATATATTCTTCTTCTTCTTCTTATTATTATTATTAATTTAATAATAATAATAATAATAATAATAATAATATAGCAATAAAATTTAGTATGAAATTATTTATAAAAGTTTTTTTTTTCCTGAAGTGTGTATACACGGCTGACTCTATACATAAACACAGTATATAGTATTTAAATATATTAAATAATTGTTATTTCAGCACTGCTTTTGTAAAGTGCTTCATTAAAAATCTTATTAACATATAAAATCTATATTATCCCCATCAGGTGTGATTACAGTGGTGAAATTAAAACAGGTTTTCTGTCTTGACACTAACTGTGTGTGTGTACAGTGTGTGTGTGTGTGTGTGTGTGTGTGTGTACCGTTGCTGGTGGCACCAGTGGCGAGGAAGATGTAGTAGCTGTTCGACGGGGTGGAGCTCCTGGTGGTGCTGATTGTGTTCATGCATGTGAAGGAGCAGCTGATCACTCCGTTACTCTGTGCTGTACTGAGCACGGTCACATTCCCCTGTAACACACACAACCACACACATACTGTATACTTTATCCTTATGTGTGCGTGTGTGTGTGCGTGTGTGTGTGTGTGTGTGTGTACCAGGTTGGTGATGGTTGGTGCTGTAGTTCCTGTTGAGAATGCGTGCTGTAACTGGATCACACCATTTGCATCCTTCCCACAAATGTAAATGTCATCATTTCCCTTTGCAACACACACACACACACACACACACACACGCACACACAAAAATTTGCAGAACTGCACTTTCTGTTGTCTTTTTTGCATCGTTCTTTGTGTAGTTGTATAGTTCTTAGATGTTTTAGGAATTTTTCATTTTAATGTATGTATAACTGTATGTGGTTAAAATGACAACAAAAGCCTACTTGACTGTTTGATTTTGTAAATGCAACAGAATTCAATATTTATTTAGGGGGTAAAGTGTAATCACAGTGTAAGTCTTAATTTGAATTGAACAGAACGTTACATTCGGGGTGATGAATCCATACCATCTTTGTGTCATCTGAGAAGCCGATGGAGACGTAGCCATTCGAAAGGGCTGAGATCTCGAACATGCACCCTGAGGACATGGGCATGGAAGACATAAAGATGCAGTTGGAGTTGGTGGAAGGGTCGCAGCCAGCCGGCCGACTTACACACGTCTTACTGATCCCACAGTCTGAGCTGGAGATGCTGGAGGAGGTGGCGGAGGAGGAGGGTGGGGTCAAGGGGGTGGAGTTGGTCGAGGTGACACCAGTCTTAAGAACAACAATCCAAAACCTTTATAATGTCAGCGTATCATCATGACCTGTATCTGTATCTGTCTATCTCTCTTTCTGTCTGTCTGTCAGTACCTCTTACTGTTTTTATCTCAATCTGCATTTTGTCTGATTACTGAATAATTTTTCTGTCTCTCTGCATCTGACGTTTCCATCTATTATTGTTTGTCTGCATTTCTGTCTGTCTTTCTTTCTTCGTCTCTATCTCTGCTTGTACGCATCACTGCCTTTTGGTATTTTGCCACCCTGCGTTCTGTTGGTATCTGTACCTCTGTCTGTCTGTATGTCTGCCTGTCTGTAGTTCTGTCTGATGTGTTTGCCTGTATCTCTCTCAATCTGTACCCATGTCTTCCTGTCTATTTGTAACCCTTTCTAGCTGTATTTCTGGATTTTTTCTACCTGTTTCAGAGCCATTTTGTCTTTTAGCTGCCTTTCATCCTGCTTATTTTGTATTATCAATCAATAGATAGATAAATAGATGAATTTTCCCCATAAAATATGAAAACAGGGAACATTCATAAAAAATAAAATAAACTAAAAGCCATTGACTCTTCAAAGAACTCTTAAAAAGCCTTTGTGCTTTAGAGTGAGCACTTCAGCCATTGACTCTCACCGATGTGCCGCTGTAGGTGATCTGTGAGCTCTTCACTCCCACCCAAAAGGTGGCGCCATTACGGACAAATGTGGCTCTGAGAATTAAACCATGTGCAGGGAATTACCAAACAGAGGTTTAAAAGCTTGAGTTGCTATTCACTGTTTGTTAAGAATACATTATTGCACAGCACTGATAAATGTTCAATTCTAGTTTTTTATTGGTCAAGGGATGTTTCACTTTCTGTAACAGCAGATCTGATAGCAGTGCATTCTAATACGTCGTTTCTACTATAACAGTTCTTTCACAGGGACTTGTATGGTGGATCCTCAACATGAATGTTATGGCTAATCATTGAATGGTTATATGATTATAAGTATCCAAGGAACACCTGTGCCTGTGAGGACCATGACCAAATCAATGTTGGTCGCAAGAGAAGGACACTAGAACACCTAGCGCACCACAGCCTGTCGCGTATGGAGCCCAGCAGGCAAAGAGTCCAAGGTTGTCGACCCGGTCTCCAAATTCCACACATCTCAAATCCAACAAAACAAGTCTGATGCCCAGCACCCAAAGGATCCACCGCAAACGATCTGGAGGCAGACACTACAGCCAACCCCCAGAGGTTGTGGGGTCATGTCCAAAGCACCAGAGCCTCTCTGCTAGCACAAGGGGAACCTAAACAATACCGGGTTTGTCACGCGTTCTAATGTTATGGCTGAATGATGTTGATATTTTCATAAAGCTGATATTATTAAATTTTCTGTCAGGAGACGTGTTTAATAAACATTTTGGAAGAGTCTCCAGTAACATCACTTTGTAACAGATGGGGTGAAGGTGTAACAAAGTTTTCCGTAATCCTTAATACAGAGGAGTTTATGCTTTGCAGTTGCTTGAACAGGCAACAGAAAATCATTTTTTAATAGACTTTAGATAACATTAAATGTAAAAAGGCAAAATTAAACTAATTAATCAATCAAATAATAATAATAATAATAATAATAATAATAATAATAATAATAGCGGGCAAACTGCTGTACAATAAGAGGAAAGAAAACACATTTCTTTACAATGACAGTTGGTTTTATTTCTTATTTAATCAATAATGAGACACGTGCACAGTGTTTAACTGAAATATCCTGAATAATATTGAAGTATTAATAATATCCTGTTTAAATACCAGAAGGTAAATGGAAAGCCAAGCGGCACTCTTACCTGAATTCAATGGTGCCGAGGTTGCCAGATATTGGGGCTTTCCATTTACTTTGCATTTGTGTTTTGGAAGACGCTGAAGTTTGGGAAACTGCAGAGTTCTGAAGACCAGCCAAGGAATAAATGACTTTTTGTGTTTGATTATATTTTTGTGTAGATTGTGTGGAATTATTTACTAAAGGAAACTTACAGACACTCCAGAGCAGGTCAGGAGCTGGGAGTCCGAGCCGATCAAACTGAAGGAACCGACAGCGCTGTTCCCCCCCACCTGCCTCGCTTCCAGGAGAAACCCTTTGAAGCTCCCTGATGTCGCACTTAGAGTCACTGAAAGGCAGTTGCACTGGTTAATCTGTTAGTTTAACTGCAAACTAACATCAAATGATGCACAACATGTCGGGCGACATTCACATACATTGGTCTGATACTGATGAGCAAGGACTCCAAACTCCGAGACACTGCTCATCTTCACAAATGATGAACTAAACAATTTACATATTCATTATGTGCTATATTAGTCTCAGATCCATTGTTTCATTTTAGCCAACTGAGTAAAATCTGGAGAGTTCTTGCATTGTGGATGCTCTTGTTGACTTGCTCCTTGTTTCTAGTTTTATTTTGGATTTTCAGTTTTATTCTTGTCCTGTGTATATAAAACAAACAGTCATCCTTCGTAACTTGAGAATAGACACAGGGCTGGGCACTTCTCTCTCTCTCTCTCTCTCTCTCTCTCTATCTCTTTCATCTTCTTCACATAATGTACATCTAGAGCTGCCATTGACATCATTTCTCAGACAAGTGCGACTATGTTATTTAACATGTTTGTGTGTGCTGGAAATACCACCCCCAGCAAAGGTTTAAGTTTGATGCCCTTTTGTGTTGTCTATTCATAGGTTACACACCAGGATTACTGTAGGTTATACAGTCTCAAATGGTATCGAAAGCCACTTAACCCAAACACACAAGCACAGTCTGGAAAGTGAGAGGTACAGTTGCTCAAATACACAGACTAATTTAATTTTAAACTTCATAGCAAGAGTAAAGACCATTCAGAGAAACAGTTGACCTCATTCTTTGATCTTATTCTTATAAACATCACTAAAGTGATGACTCTATAGCACCGTGTCTTACCTGTGATGGTGTCTCCTTGTTTATAGCTGCTGGTGTCGGCTGTAACAGTGTATGGTGGTGCACTAGTCTGAGCCGGGCTTCCGTGAGAAGGAACCAGGTCATCACAACTGGATGAAACTTGACCATCGGGGTAACTTTCACACACCCACACACACCCCAGGAGCAGAAGAATCAATCTCATCTACACAAAATAGCAGTGATAAACAAGCAGGATTAAACAGCAGCAACAGCAGTTTTTGACAAGTTTTAATGAATGCTTTGATAGGTTAGCCATTCTCTCCTAGTGTGTATTGAAGTACTAAATACAATTATAATGGTTCCCTTTCAAAAGCTACACTTGATGCTGCATGAAAACACTATGGGAACATCTCTTTGTTCTCCGGTTGTGAAGCCTGTGTAGGTCAAAACCGCCGAATACTTCGGCTTATAACCTCTGCCAGGCATGACGTCACCAAATAAGGTGCACCTGCAGGTTATAAATAGGAGTAAGCCGGAAACATTTTAGCGTCCGCTTCTCAAGTGCACTCCAGAGCGTTTTGTGAAGGAGCTGAATAGATTTCCTCTCTGACCGCAAAAATAAATAAATTAATAAACTAATTAATTAACATTAAAAAAAATCCCCAAGTGCTCAAATTTAGACGACAGGTTTCTGTCGGGTGGCCAAAGAGCTTGCAAGCTATCTCTCTCCTGGGAGCTCATCCTCCCTGAAAAATCCCACACTGCCCACCAAGCCATGTAGACTAACATCTTTGTTGGTGGGGAAAGCTTTTCAGGCAGCGAGTCAGGCTGGTGCTGCCCTGCACACCATGGCAGTTTTGCAGGCATACCAAGTTCACTTGCTAAGAGTTCTGAGCACTGGCGGGTCTATTGATGGCGCCGAGCCACAGATTTATTTCTCTGTGCCACTAAGTAGGCGACCTGTGCTATCGGCCGTTCTATGGCTGCCGCGGTTGCCATGGAGAGACATCTGTGATTTAACCTCACGGGCATCAAGGTCAGGGATCGTGTTTTCCTCCTTGATGCCCCCCCCCTCTCACCTTCCGGCTTCTTTGGCGACGCTGTAAACACCACCGCCACTAGGTTCGGGAGGCGAAGCTCTATGAGCAGACCTCTGTGAGGTTTCTCAGAAGTTGGGCCTGCCGGCCACCCAATCCCGACCAGGTCTGGTCCCCACGAGGCGTGAAGTGCAGAAGGAGAGTGTGCCGAGCCAGCTACCCCCTCCTAGAGACACGGGAGGGACTCGTCGCGCTTCGCAATCCACCTCAAAGAGGAAAAAAAAAAAGCACCGGACCTGAGGAGCATTATCTCCGCCAAAAAGGAAGTCCTGAGGTTGACGTGCCCAGGACCATGGGGGCCTCTCCCTCTGGGGGGGACATGTAAAAATTCCAGGGAATCCAAGGGATAAAGACTCCTCCCTGGCACCCTATGGGGGCCGTTGTCTAATCTCCACCACCACTGGTGTTTCGGGAAGCAGCGGTCTCCAGCGAAATGTTAGGTGCTCGGTTCATTCCTGCCTTGTTTCAGGATGCCGGACACCTAACAACCCCCCCTCCGTTGCACATTGTCCTCCGCGTTTTCAATGGCGTGGTCTTCACTTCCATGAAACCAGAATTAGCGCATCTGTTGACTTGGCAATTACAGACTTTGCTGGGAAAAGGGGTCATAGATAATGTTCCCCTGCCAGACGTGAGATAGGGGGTTGCATCCAATTTTACATCTTCTTGGGCTGAACATGACAGCCAAAATGATTGTTTCTCAAATTCAACCAGAGGTTTGGTTTGTGACAGTCAACCTGAATGACACATATTTTCATATAGAAATATTGCCACAACCCAGGAGGTTTCTGAGGTTTGCTTTCGGGGGCGAAGCTTATCAGTATCGGGTCCTTCTACCTGGCCTAGCCCTGTCACCCCGCACATATAAAATGCACGGATGCAGCTCTGGCTCTATGATTCCAGGGCATCCATATTCTGAATTGCATAGACGACTGATCGTCTAGCGCTTCGACATCGGGATGTCGTTCTAGCACATCTCCATTCTTTAGGATTGAGACTCAACGCTACGAAAGGCGTTCTCTTTCCTGTTCAGAGGACAACATATTTGGGTGTCACATGGGATTCAATCACAAGGCGGGCACAGCTGTTCCCACTGTTGAACCCATCCTCCAACAACCTGAAGGAAATCAAGCTAGGCCAGAAAGTGACTCCATCTCTTTCAAAGATCTTTAGGCCTCATGGCAGCTGCGTCCATGGTGATACCTTTGGGCCTTCTGCACATGAGGGTGTTTTCAGCTGTGGCTAAGAGCCAGGGGATTTCACTCAAGGGCCAATCCCCAGATGCTAATAAGGGTTACGCACCGGGGCTTCGTACCCTTTCTATGTGGTTCAGACCCCGGTTTCTGACTTTGGGTCCCACTTTAGGTCTGTCTTGTCATCGCTAGATGCTAACGACAGATGCTTCCCTCACGGGCTGGGGTGCAGTCTTGGATGGCCGTCCAGCACAAGGGAGCTGGAGAGGTCATCTTGTCACATGGCACACCAATTGCCTCGAAATGATGGCTCTGTTTCTGGCCATGAAACACTTCCTCCAGCAGTTGAGAGGCTACCATGTCCTAGTGCGGGTGGACAACACAGTGGTAGTCTCGTACATAAATCGCAAGGGTGGACTGTGCTCGCACCACTTGAACAAGCTAGCGCACCAGGTCTGTTTTGGGCACAGGACAAGTTCCTGTCCCTCAGAGCGATTTACATTCCGGGGCACATGAATGTAGGAGTGAACTTGCTATCCAGACAAGCTGTGACACATGGGGACTGTCAAATCTGGGAAATATTTTATATAGCAGAGGTGGACCTCTTCGCCTAGCAAGAGGCAGCACAATGTCCCCTTTACTACTCTGACTCCTCCAGCTCCCTTGGGTCTGAATGCTATGGCCCACACGTGGCCCAGATTTACGCCTTTATGCGTTTCCTCTGATAGTTCTGCTCCCAGGAGTCCTGGTGAGGGTCTATCAACAGGGTTTGCGCCTCTTATCGATAGCGCCCCAGTGGCTGACCAGAGTGTGGTTCTCGGATCTAATATATCTCCTCGACGGCTCACCCTGGGTGATTCCAGTGAGGAGGTATCTTCTGTCTCATTCGCAGTGAACAATATTTCATCTCCGGCCCGAGCTCTGGAACCTTCACGTTTGGCCCCTGAAGAGGACCAACTAAGAGATGTTGGTCTTCCAGCCAGCATAATTGAAACCATTTTAAGTGCCAGAGCTCCCTTCACTAGAAGAACTTATGCCCTCAAATGGAGTGTATTTGAAAGTTTGTGCATGGTAAGACATGTAGACTGCCAGATTGTTTCAGTGTGCTGGAGTTTCTGCAAGAAAAGTTGTCCTGTGGCTTATGCCCTAGTACTCTCAGAACATACATAGCCGCTATTTCGGCATGCACTGACCGATGGAGTTTCACCTGAACTATCTTCCCAAGGTTCCATTCTCGACCATGCACCCAGACGTTCTCGAAGCTTTCTGTCCTCCACATTTTACAGCTCCGGAGCAGGAAAGACTTCACTTATTGTGTTCAGTATGTGCTCTTCGGATTTACATCCACCGCACTAGCCAGAGGCGTAAGTCAGAGCAGCTCTTTATTTGCCATGGGGGTCGCAACCGGGGGGAGGCCCCCACTAGACAGACTCTGTCACATTGGGTGAGAGATGCTATTGCCCTAGCCTATGAGGCGCGTGGTCACACTTCGAGCTCATTTTATAGTCTGGATGTCAATACTACTCTGGGCTCGCGGATCCTTGAGTCAGCATCCCAGAGCTAGGTCTTAGACCTCCTTGGCTATTGTGTGCACACGCTACACAACCTGGGATTCCAGACACTTGCAGTGCAGCGGCATTGGTATTCTCGTTCCCATAGTGTTTTCACGCAGCATCGAGTGTAGCTTTTGAAAGGGAACATCTCGGGTTACTTAGCTGTAACCCTGTTCCCTGATAAAGCCTGGACGTCCTTCAGACAAAATTGACCTGAGGATATTTCCGGTTCACTCCTATTTATAACCTGCAGGTGCAACTTATTATGCCTGGCAGAGGTTATAAACCGAAGTATTCACGTTTTCACGCAGCATCTCATTCCCGCTTTATCAGGGAACAGGGTTACAGCTAAAGAACCAAAGACGTTTTATACATAACATTTCAAGTTTTTGTCTTGTTTTAAGATGTTTTATTTGCTTGTTATTTCAAGATTTAAATGTTCATTCCAGTTAAATGTCGACAT
This sequence comes from Clarias batrachus, assembly GCA_003987875.1. Lineage (NCBI taxonomy): Eukaryota > Metazoa > Chordata > Actinopteri > Siluriformes > Clariidae > Clarias > Clarias batrachus. Next base: position 21,415 of record QMIH01002426.1, on the reverse strand, counting down.
TATTTTTTTATTTTTTATTTATTTATTTATTTATTTATTTATCTATTTATTTATTTTTAAATAGTCATATTGTATGGAGTATATTTGTATAATTGTATATTTAAGTCCAATTGAGCAAATGTAAACACAGATGGTTCAACACTAAGAATTAATTTACCTAAATTAATTAATTAATTTACCAGAGGATAAAACATGGAATGTCCTCCTGTTTTTGGTGTTCCCATGTTCAGCATTAAATTCACTTGAAATGTTACACTCTACATTTATTTATTTATTCACTGTGTTTTACTATTCAAGTCCACTTCATTTATATAGCTATTTTAACAATGGCTATTTTCAGAAAGCAGCTGTACACGAATAAATTTTTTAAATATAACCTAAATACAGCCATGGCCAAAAGTTTTGAGAATTACATAAATATTGGAAATTGGAAAAGTTGCTGCTTAATTTTTTATAATAGCAATTTGCATATACTACAGAATGTTATGAAGAGTGATCAGATGAATTGCATAGTCCTTCTTTGCCATGAAAATTAACTTAATCCCCAAAAAAACTTTCCACTGCATTTTATTGCCGTCATTAAAGGACCTGCTGAGATCATTTCAGTAATCGTCTTGTTAACTCAGGTGAGAATGTTGACGAGCACAAGGCTGGAGATCATTATGTCAGGCTGATTGGGTTAGAATGGCAGACTTGACATGTTAAAAGCAGGGTGATGCTTGAAATCATTGTTCTTTCATTGTTAACCATGGTGACCTGCAAAGAAACGCGTGCAGCCATCATTGCGTTGCATAAAAATGCTTCACAGGCAAGGATATTGTGGCTACTAAGATTGCACCTAAATCAACAATTTATAGGAAAGATGTTCAATTCTTGTTAAGAAGGCTTCAGGCGTCCAAGAAAGTCCAGCATGCGCCAGGATCGTCTCCTAAAGAGGATTCAGCTGCGGGATCGGAGTGCCACCAGTGCAGAGCTGCTCAGGAATGGCAGCAGGCAGGTGTGAGCGCATCTGCACGCACAGTGAGGGCAAGACTTTTGGAAGATGGCCTGGTGTCAAGAAGGGCAGCAAAGAAGCCACTTCTCTCCAAAAAAAATATCAGTCCCCTGATTTTAAGGGACAGATTGATCTTCTGCAAAAAGTATAACGAATGGACTGCTGAGGACTGGGGCAAAGTCATATTCTCGGATGAAGCCTCTTTCCAATTGTTTGGGGCATCTGGAAAAAGGCTCGTCCGGAGAAGAAAAGGTGACGCTACTATCAGTCCTGTGTCATGCCAACAGTAAAGCATCCTGAGACCATTCATGTGTGGGGTTGCTTCTCATCCAAGGGAGTGGGCTCACTCACAAACACAGCCATGAATAAACAATGCTACCAAAACACCCTCCAACAGCAACTTCTTCCAACAATCCAACAACAGTTTGGTGTAGAACAATGCATTTTCCAGCACGATGGAGGCAAAAGTGATAAAAGAAGTGAAATGAAAAAAATGAAAAAGAAGCGCCAACACTGCAAATACTGACTCTCTGCATAAATGTCATGTAATTGTCGATAAAAGCCTTTGAAATGTATGAAGTGCTTGTAATTATATTTCAGTACATCACAGAAACAACTGAAACAAAGTTCTTAACAAGAACAGCAGAAAACTTTGTGAAAACTAATATTTGTGTCATTCTCAAAACTTTTGGCCACAACTGTAATTTAAGAAATGTACAGATTTATAAGTTTATAGCTTTATCGATTTCCTCTCAATGAGCAAGCCAGAGGCAACATTAACAGGAATAGGACAACTTGAGAATGACATCTTGAGAGGTAACAGACTCCAAACAAGTAAATTTCTATTTGTCCAGCCAGGGTACTGTCATGAAAGGGTTCCATTTAATCATGAATACAGCAGGTTTTATAAAAATATGTGTAAACTCCAGAAATTAAAGTACTCATGTTTTCATTGTTATTTGAATGTCTGGATAATAGATAATCAGCAAAATGTACATCTTCTTATAGCTTTAAGGCCAGCGGTGTCCAATCTTATCCAGGAAGAGAAAGTGTGGCCATAGGCTTTCATTCTTACCAAGCAGAAGCCACGCCCATTTCCACCTGTTTAATTAATCCCTCAGGTGTGGCATCTACTTGGCTGGAATGAAAGCCTGCACTCACACTGGCTCTTCTTTGATAAGACTGGACACCCCTGTTCTAAACAAAACAAATTATTGCTCATTTACAACCAGATTTTTAAACCTGTTCATTATCTGAAAATCTGATATGGCCTTTGCCTGTAATTATTTTAATGGCTGTAGAAGACAATACAGACCTACAATAACTTTTTGTAAGCATTAAAATAAAACACACACAGTTTCTTGTTTTTAATAAGTTATTAAGTATTATTAAGTTTCTTGTAGTTATTATTACTATTATTATTATTATTATTATTATTATTATTATTATTTGTTAAAACATTATGATATATTAAAAGCAGCTGCATAAGATCACTAGTATTTTTTTTCACTGTCAGCCATAAAATAGACCTAATTACCTAAAATTACAAATAAATAAAAAAACATATCTAAAATGATTTTTCAACAAATAACAAAAACAGATAAATTGTCGGTTGAAAAAAAAAAAAAACACAGCTAAAGCTGACTGTCTAACCAACTAACTAACACAGCTGTTAAAAAACAAATAGGTGGTAAATGGCCACTTCCTCTCCATGTTTTTGTGAATTGTTTGGGCATCAGTTAATTTTTTATATTATTTATAATTTTTAATTATTTGTTTCTGCCCATTATGATATCAACAAAGAAGTGCCGGACAACTATACCAATCAGCCCCTGTATTGTATGTTGCACGTCACTAATTCCTCACACATGTGCCTTGTATAACAATTATGTCTCCTAATTGTGTTTGAGCTTTGAAGTGTCTCATTGTAAAGCTCTTGTTTGATGTGATTTAAAGGGACACTCATAGCCTAAAGGATCTTTGCCCCATGCCTACGTTCCATATTTAGCTTTCTTGTTTTTCCAGATGTTTGTGTTTTGTTTCTGATTTATTTAATGCACATTTTTATTATTAATATAAATAACACATATAAATTAACCTTCACTGTGAGGCTAATCTTTGTTTATTTATGGTTTATTACTGCTTGATAGAAATTGCCATTGTTCATTAACTGTTTACAATTACAGTCATGTGTCTGATTACGTCACTAAAACAACAGATCTTTAGTTGATGTTAAACAAGAGCTGTGTTTTGTAATAAACCTGAATTAAAATACATTTCTATTAGATTTTTTTCTTTAATAACCAACAGAGCACTGTTTTCTAGCATCAGAAATAAAGACAGAAGTAAAGAAGATCATCATGTGGGAGAGTACACAATACACAATAAAGCATGAACAATATTTAAACAGCCTACAACACAATGCCAGGGAAACATCTGATTTGCGCGAACACAAGCCAAGAAGTCTGTAGAACATAGTAAACATAGAAGAATTTTAAATGCATCTCAGTGTTTCCTCCCAAAACAATATAATTTTATTGTGTAAAAGCAGACTTACCTTGTCTACTAGACATGAATAGCTTTGAGGAGAAGTGTATAAGGTTAGACCTGCCAGAGACTGAGCTCCAAACTGACTACCCTTTCCTCTGGGAGCCTTCTGCAGTGGGCGGAGCCTCACCTGGCAAGGTGACACACATGGGGATTTTTTTTGGTACTGCTGTAAAAACAACACAAGGTTAAAAACAAAAGAGAATGGGATTTAACTTTAATGTTCTACGTATCTTTAATAATCGGCTTGTGTTTTCTAACCTTTTTGACTCATATCTCTCAAGAAGGTGTATTATGGTGAGAGGTGATGTAATGTAGAAGGTACAAGCAGTTATCTCTCTTTGTGTTGTAACCACAAGCAATGTTTTAGCAAACATTGATGCATAGTTACTTCTTATGCCATAAATTGAACAAAAATAAAAAAAAATACAAAATTATTATCGCACTGTGCAAAGGTTGGGGAACCCTAAAGTGTTCCAGAGTCAGCTTGCAGTTTCCACAGTGAGAAATGTAATTAAGAGATGGCAGTTTAGGGGAACTGGGGAGGTCAAGATGAGATCTGGAAGACCAAAAAACTCTGAGAGAGAACTGCTCGTATGCTGGTCAGAAAGACAAATAAAAAAACCTTTATTTGACTGCAAAAAACCTGCAGGAAGATTCAGCAGACTCAGGAGTGGTGGTGCACCGTTCCACAAGACCTTCATGGAAGAGTCAGCAGAAGAAAACTTACCTGCATCCCCATCATTAAATCCAACATCAGAAGAATGCAACAGAACATCTACAGAAGCCTGATGTGTTTTGGAAACGAGTGCTGTGGACTGATGAAGTTACAATAGAAATCTTTGTCCACAATCAGCAAAGGCCTGTTTGGAGAGAAAAGGAGGAGCATTTCATGAAAAGAACTCCTGGACAACTATTATGCATGGAGGCGGATCTATCATGCTTTGGGGTTGTGTTGCAGCCAGTGGTACAGGAAACATTGCACGGGTGGAGGGAAGAATGGATTCCACTAAATACCAGCAAATTCTGGAAGCAAACATCACACCATCTGTAAAAAAGCTGAAACTGAAAAGAGGACGTCTTCTACAACAGGACAATGATCCTAAACATACCTCGAAATCTACTATGGAAAACCTCAAGAGACGCAAGCTGAAGGGTTTGGAACGACCATCACAGTCCCCTGATTTAAACATCATTGAAAATCTGAGCGTATATCTTAAAAGAGCTGTGCATGCAAGACGAGCAAAGAATATTACAGAACTAGAAGCCTTTTGCAAGGAAGAATGGGAGAAAATCCCAAGTACAAGAATTGAAAGACTTTTAGCTGCTATAAAAAGCGTTTGCAAGCTGTGATATCTGCCAGAGGAGGTGTTACTAAGTACTGATTATGTAGGGTGCCCAAACTTTTGCACAGTGCCACAATAATGTTTTTTTTTTATCTTTATCTTTGTTCAATTTATGACATCAAAAATAACTACGTATGCACCAACGTTTGCTGACCACTCACTCACTCACTCATCTATACCGCTTAATACTGTATTCAGGGTCACGGGGGCCTGGAGCCTATCCCAGGAGACTTACGCCACATGGCAGGGTACACCCTGGACATGGTGCCAATCCATCGTAGGGCACAGACACACACACATACTCACTCATTCACACACTACGGGAAATTTGGGAATGCCAATTAGCCTAACCTACATGTCTTTGGACTGTGGGAGGAAACCGACACCCGGATGAAATCCACCAAGCACGGGGAGAACATGCAAACTCCATGCACACAGAGACGGGAATTGAACCTGTTTGCTGAACATATTGTGCATTTTTTCCACTTCCAAGAGAGACTGTGTTAACATCTTTACAATTAAAAAAAATCAGTAAAATCTGTTATTTATCAAGGGGTGCCTAAACTTTTGCATAATACTGTTATGATAAATTGCTAAATAAATACATAGTACAAACACTTTGTTTTTTCCAGCCAGGTGGATGGAAAATGCATATAAAGTCTCCATTTCCTCAGACTGTCTTTTATATCAGATGACTGCATAAACATACAAAAATGCAAAAATGCATACTAAAAACAATATTGTATATTAGCCCTTTAACGTTTCTGGCACTTACTGGGGCAACAATCTCTATGGTTCTAACCTCGCTACAGTATTGCTCCATATTCTGCTGTATTCAGTGGCAACAGGTCGATTAGCCTAGCATAACAGTGCATAGCTAAACATCTTTCTCACCACATTACAGCAAAACTACTAGCTGGCAGGATTTTATGGTTAGTTTATATGAATTTTTCCCTAAATTGTAAATGTTGTAGTTGTGGTAGGAGCTCATTTTCAAGTATATTCGCTTTTCCGCCTTTTTAGTCGCACTTTGATATGGGGGTGAGAGGAGGTCATGTTTTAATATTCTGTGCCAACAGTCGGCTATAGTGTATTTTATGATAAAACTGCGTTTGTAGCACACACAAATAAAAAAAAAATACTAAATGTAATCTTAAATGTAATTTTAGGTAAATTACTAGTAATCTTCGCTAAAGCTGTGTGTGTGTGTGGAAAGTCTCTCGGCATATTTTATAATATTTAATAGGTGTCAGAAGAAGCTATTGGGATATGTTTAATGGCAGTTTAAATATGTCTTCTGTTTCTGTCTGTTAAAAAAAA
>QMIH01002425.1:43741-57200 GCA_003987875.1 Clarias batrachus | reverse complement strand
CTCCGGTTTCCTCCCACAGTCCAAAGACATGTAGGTTAGGCTTATTGGCGTTCCCAAATTGCCCGTAGTGTGTGAATGTGTGAGTCTATGTGTATGTGTGTGTGCCCTGTGATGGATTGGCACCCTGTCCAGAGTGTTCCCTGCCATGTGCTCTAAGTCTCCTGGGATAGGCTCCAGGCCCCCCGTGACCCTGAATACAGGATTAAGCGGTATAGATGATGAGTGAGTGAGTATTTGGTACAACACAGACCCTCCCTGGATCAGGGCTTCGCTCCAAACTGGATGAAAAGACGAAAGGAAACAGGTCAGAGAGGCTATCAGTTGCAGGGATTTATGACAATAATAACAGTGGTTCTTGCATGTGTGCATGTGACAACAATATCACAAATTTGCCACAAATGTGACTTACAAGATAAAAGCCACTCCTCAAGAAAAGCTGAGCTTTCCAAAAACGGGGAGTCTTTAAAAATTCTTTTTTGTGCTATACTTGGATGTTATACGTTGTGCTGAGTAAATATAGCTGGATAAAACAAAAACTGTCTGTCTTCATTTCGGGCTGCAAAGCAACAAAATGTGATTATTTTAATGGGGGTGATCTTTTTCTAAACCCACTGTACATGCTCTCCTCAGTTTTCATGAGGATGTGAAAGAAGCATTATGAACTTTCGGACAGCCGGTGTCTGATCACAAGCAGCGCTGATTAAGCTGGTAGATGTCGAACAGCTCATGTCTTGCAGTGGGAGGAAATCAGGCTTAGCTAGCACGGTTTTAGACATCCTGAAAATGCCAAGATGTCAGTCTATTTGTTTTGAGCTTTTCTTTTTTTTTTTTTTTCCAAATGAAAAAGTGTTCTGCTATTTATTTATTTATTTATTTATTTATTGTACTGAATGCAGGCACAGAGATTTTGGATGGGCATTTCCAGACTGCTGCACACACAGTACAGTACAGTAGACACACACACACACACCCACACACACACACACACACACACACAGGCACAGCGAGAAATCGACACAGAATGGCATGTTTGTTTAGCGAAACTTACTTCCAGTAGGAATCAAATCCCTGTCTGGAATGAAGAGTTTATACCCATAATGTTTCTCCAGAACATCAGGAAGAATCTCCAGGGCAAAACGCTCCTCCTCTCTGGTCTCTTGGCTCCACTGCTCTGGCTCCACTTTAGTGTAGGACAAATACGCATCATAGTCCTTATTCTCTGTAAAACATTCAAAAACACACTTTTAATAAGTGCATGATAAGTGCACTGTCTGAAATATTTAGTGGATAAAAGTGGCTTGTTTTCTCTATAAATAACCCTTAACCCCATGCTTTTCATAACACGCTTTTCATAAATGGCTAATATAAAAGAAATTATTTTAGATATTCAGGATGAATTGCATTAAAAACCCCTGTGTTAGATTTGTGACTAAATTGTACACAGGCTGTTAGTGGCACTGGGAAATAGCACAGTAATCAAAGAGGTTGGCAGAACAGTTTTTTTTTTTTTTTTCTGTATTAGCAAGTCGTATTAGATTTTCACAGCTCAGGGCACCTCCACTGGGCTGATTTACCACAACAAAGTAATCAACAAATCTAGGAGTGAGCAGCTCTCGCTCACAAAAGGAGGCTAATGCTCATCGAGCGAGAACAGCGTGGGCCATCGATCTCGGTCCTTTTCCAAATGACCGTCCACTTACTGCCAAGGCAACCTGTGGATATGTGTGGTTTGTGAGCTAAGTCATGGTGGCAAGGCTGTTTGAACACCCTCATTTAAAATTAGCCCCCGGCAGAGACATGATGGGGGTTTATCGACTTTGACACACTCGCTGTCCGAGACAGGATGTTACATGCTGCATACGTCTTTTTTCCAAAAGTGGGAAAAAGCTGCTTTCTTCCTCCTCTTAGCCATTTTCTGTTTGTTTCAACATGAGCTCATGAAGAAAATAAAGCCCTGCATAATGAGCTATTTTTACATCTATGATTCTGGCTGTAATCTCTAATGAACTGTGGCTGCTGGTTTCTAAGGATTTGGCTGGAGATCCCGTTCTCGTACGGTTATTATTTTTTAATGTGTTTGTATAAAAAAAAATAAAACAAAAAGAAGGAAAATATTACCTAATCAAGGCTATTAAAACCAGCTGTTATTGATCCGAGTATAAATTCAGTATCAAGTCTAACTGAAAGCAGTAAGAATAATAATTGAGGAAAATGAGGCTGTCGTTAACGAGGCTCAGCATTGTCTTTATACCAATCTAAGAAAATGCTGGAAACTTGAAGAGCCTTTCAGACGTGCAGAAAATGCGTAGAGACCCCTGAGAAAAAAAACAATACTCATCTGTAATTGAACTTTATTTGATTTAATAGAGATATCTTTTGGGCGGCACGGTGGTGTAGTGGTTAGCGTTGTTGCCTTGCACCTCCAGGGTTCGGGTTTGATCCCCGGCCAGGCTCGATTCCCGTCTCTGTGTGCATGGAGTTTGCATGTTCTCCCCGTGCTTGGTGGGTTTCCTCCGGGTTCTCCGGTTTCCTCCCACAGTCCAAAGACATGTAGGTTAGGATAATTGGTGTTCCCAAATTGCCCGTAGTGTGTGAATCAGTGAGTGTATGTGTGTGTGTGTCTGTGCCCTGCGATGGATTGGCACCCTGTCCAGGGTGTACCCTGCTATGTGCCCTAAGTCTCCTGGGATAGACTCCAGGCCCCCCGTGACCCTGAATACAGGATTAAGCGGTATAGATGATGAGTGAGTGAGTGAGTGAGATATCGTTTGGGCGGCACGGTGGCTTAGTGGTTAGCGTTGTTGCCTTGCACCTCCAGGGTCTGGGTTTGATTCCCGCCTCTTCTCCACGTGCTTGGTGGGTTTCCCCTGGGTCCTCTGGTTTCCTCCCACAGTCCAAAGGCCTGCAAATTAGGCTAATTGGTGTTCCCAAATCGCTCATGGTGTGTGAATGGGAGTGTGAGTATATGCATGCGTTTGCCCCGTGACAGACTGGCACCCCACCCAGGGTGTACCCCGCCTCATGCCCTAAGTCTCCTGGGACCCTGTATACAGAATGACATGGTATAGACGATGAGTGAGTGAGTGAGTGAGTGAGTGAGTGAGTGAAAGCTGTTGTGCTTGGTGCATGGAGACAACAAAAGTGACTAACTAGTCTGTTGGTTAGGACACCTAATAATAAAGAGGAATCACTCATGTTTTGATTTCCCCACCATGTACATATCGAAAGATCAAACCCAACATTCAGGAAATGTCAACAACTTTAGCTTACCACGTCATCTTGTGTGTTTTTTTTTTTAAAGAAATGAAATCAATTAAGCTTCTGCAACGCCTGAGTGAATACAGCCATATTTGCAACAAAAGGAAATCAGATAATTAGGACAGTTAAATCAATACTGTTGTTAGCCTTCATCCATCGCTGGTACTCTGTTTGTACATGCCTAGAGCCTTTTAGCTCCGTCTTAGTGGTTTGTTTCATGTCACAGGTTTTAACTAGTATGATTGAACAGTTTGCATGGGCTATTTCGCTGACTCTTTGATGTTTTTACTCCCCTGGCTGATCCTAATGGTCCTTAATTTCCTAATGGTCACGCTGAATTGTTCTCSTAAGTGGCCGTTTGAGCACAGCTGTTTGAAATATTTTTTCCTTAACAGCAAATGTACAGAAGGCCTAGACGTAAAATTAYACTGCCATTCATTTCGTGGTGAAGCTAAGCAAATAAGACAGGATCACATTTTCCAGCTGCCCAAGACACGTGCAATTATTCTGGTCTTCCTCTAATATGACAAGTATGGCAAAAGAAAAAAAAGTAAAAAGGTGAGGGGTGTGTGTGTGTGTGTGTGTGTGTGGGTCGGGGTGGTGTTGGGGGTTGAGATGACTGCTGTTAACTCGATGATGAGCGACAGCCAGGCTTTAGTTCAGCAGGACACTGGAGAACGTTTTGGCACTGACATGTCGTTATATTCCATTTCAATTAACAATATAACTGTTATAGCCCAAGTTCCAACTCTTTAACTTCTGTRCCATATGTCTCTCCCACCTTCACTTCAGCGATTCACCGAAATCCAGCGTCCCAGCTTATTTAATACAGCACACTTGATGACWTGCTCTTGAGAGTTTAAAGGCTTTAAATCTTCAGTCAATAGTCCTTGCAAGTTCACACACTTACCCGCGCTGTATGACTACACACTGCACAGTGTCTATAATGACTTTTTTTTCCCTTTTGAATAATCTAAATGACCTAGAAGGCATATATCTAAAAGCTAAAGRGCGTGAAGACCATGAAGATATTGAAATGTATTATACTAGAGTGAACGCTTGCTTCTGATTCAGAAGGTGTTCAGTAATTCTGTGTAACACCACATTATGTACATGAACATGCTCATTCTATTATGCTGTAGTTTCTTTTGTAACAATGTACTACTTAATTGCTTCTTACTAAGTTACACTAAGTTTTTTGCTTTTTTTTTTTTTTTACTTTTGAACAGCTGGTTCAGATTTTGGACATTCCACAACAACAAGCATCATTTTAAACAGATAAGATAAATAAGAGCACTAAAAGACTGCTATGGCATAAGATGAACAAACCACTTTGGAATGAGCTGTTTTTGGGAAATAAACAACATTGTCTATAACAGCATCCATCCATTATATCGATCAGCTGTAACATCAACACGACTGCCAGGTGAACTGAACAACATCGATCACCTACTATACATCCCCAATCTGCTGACGTGATCAGGGGCACCCAAGGTTCAYCCATGCYTGCAGTCGAGCCCGTCTGGTCTGATCCGACAGAAAAACCTCACTCACTCGCTCACTCGTTGTCTATCTCGCTTTATCCTGTATAGAGGGACATGGGGGCCTGAAACCTATCCAGCACAAGGAGTTGTACAACCTGGAGGGGTCCCAATACATCGCAATGCACACACACTTACTGTACACACCCATTCACACACTATGGGCAATTTGGGAATGCTGTTTAGCCTCATCTTCAGGTCTTTGAACTGTGGGAGGAAACCAGAGCACCTGGAAGAAACCAGCCAAACACGGGGAGAAGATACAAACCCATACACTATAAGACGACTGTAAGGGTAACTAAGCCACCGTGCCCCCCACGGAACAAACCTATGCAGCACAAATTGCCTAAAACAAGTCATGTCCTTGCCTCCAAACTCTCCAGATCCAAATCCGTCAAGCACTCATGGGATGTGCTGGACAAACAAGTCTGAACCACAGAGGCCCCAGACCGCCATCCACAGCAACCAAAGGATCTGCTGCCAACGTCCTTGTCACGGACATCACAGCACACCCAAAGAGTCCCTGCGGCTCCAAGCACATTCCGCAAACATMGATGGTTTTAATGTTAATGGGTTTTAATATTATGGCTGATCTGCGTAGAGTTGTGAGGTGCCCGGAGGTTATCCCAAGGAATTTACGTACTGTAGGTCATCAGGTAGATCCTAGTACGATGCCAATTCATCACAGGGCACAAGTACAGTATACACACTCACACACTACATGCAATTTGGAAATGCCAGTCAACCTACAGTACATCATATCTTTGGACTGTTGGAAGAAAACAAATTAGCCAGGAGGAGAACATGCAAACTACACGCATGTATGGAGGTGAGATTTCACCTGCAACACCCCAAAACCCCAACCATGGAGGTGCGAGCCATTACCACTACAGTTAAGATCATTACGCAGAAATGGCTTAAAGATTCTTCTGACATTTTATAGCACTTCCTAAAGAAGAGACATACATGCAAAGCAAGATATATACAGTATATACTATATATACTGTATATGCTTTAGGTGGTACGGTGGTGTGGTGGTTAGCACTGTCGTCTTGCACCGCCAGGGTCCAGGCTCGATTCCCGTCTCTGTGTGCATGGAGTTTGCATGTTCTCCCGTGCTTGGTGGGTTTCCTCCGGTTTCCTCCCACAGTCCAAAGACATGTAGGTTAGGCTAATTGGCGTTCCCAAATTGTCCGTAGTGTGTGAATGAGTGAGTGTATGTGTGTGTGTGTGTGTCTGTGTGCCCTGCGATGGATTGGCACCCTGTCCAGGGTGTACCCTGCCATGTGCCCTAAGTCTCCTGTGATAGGCTCCAGGCCCCCGTGACCCTAAATACAGGATTAAGCGGTATAGGTGATGAGAGAGTGAGTGAGTGTATATGTTTTACCACAAACAACAAAACTCCCACCTTGAAATAAACGCTAAACTATATAGACATCGACAATACTAATGTAAACTGTTCAGTCAATCACAGGAGCTATAAACAGTGGAGTGTCATCACTGTCCTGAAGCTAATAAATGATTTCTGTGCTAGCCCAGAATGAAACCCTGGGGAATCCACGAGATCCTCAAACACTTGGAAAGAAAGACAAATTTGAATCCTTCTAAAGGATCGGTGTTCTGCGGGTAGCCTCAAGTCTGTGTTTAGTTGCCAAATAAGCTGTACAAAATCCAAAAGACAGATATCATGCTAAAATATTTCTGTATTATGAGATGATGGCAGCAGATGTTGAGTTACCCGACAGATAAAACCCACCTCAAATATTTTGACACATAAATAATGCAAAAATATATACGGTCGCCCTGCATTCCCTAAACACACACAGGGGATGTGCTAGAAGGAATGTGTTATTATACAGTATCTACAGTATAGCGGTAAAAGGAGCGTTCCTCTTCCTATGTGGTAAAAAAAAAAAAAAAAAAACAAGGTTGAGAAGTTATCACCTTGACATTTAAATGCTTTAATAAATAGCGTGAATAGTGAATATATTTCTTTCCTTCCTGCTTTTCTGCAGAAACTTTCAGTTTTATAGTAGCACTTAGGATCTTCCAAGGACATTGATATGGTGTTTTCATTTTCTTTATGATAGCATTGTTAAATCACATGCAGTGAGTTTAGTGTTAAAGTAAAACGTGTATGAAAGAGAGAAAAAAAAAAGTCAACATGAATAGCTAGCCACACAGGCAGGAACGAAGCAGAGTGGTACAGTATGTGCTGTTATATGGACATAATTAAAGTGGTGGTGTTCATTACTGATTTTCCATCATTATCTCCTGAAGTGTTTGATTTCTTCTATACTAGGTAACAGGAAACGTTACCCTATCAGCATGCACATGATAACCTATTAGGACAAGAGTGTTAATATAATTAAGTGATGCGACACATGTACTGTTGCTTATTTATTTATTTGAGGGGGGCATCATCATGCAGAATTTGAAAACAATATAATTTATATCTGTTAAGTCAGATATACAGTAAAGTTCTATGACAAATGACTGTCTCTTTCTTAATCGTTTTCGTTTTTAAACTCCAATATACACTGTTTTGCCGAACGTATTCACTCACCTGCCTGAGTAAAACACAATTCTTAATCCATGGGGTTTAATATSACGTCGGCCCACCCTTTGCAACTATAACAGCTTCAACTCTTCTGTGAAGGCTTTTCACAATGTTTAGTCTTTATAGGAATTTTTGATTACTTTTCCAGAAGTGCATTTGTGAGATCAGACACTGATGTTGGACGAGATGGCCTGGCTCATAGTCTCTGCTTTAATTCATCACATAGGTGTTCTGAGGTCAGACCAGTCAAGTTCTTTCACACTAAACTCATCCATGTCTTTATGGACTTTGCTTTGTGCACTGGTGCGCAGTCATGTACTGGTTGTTTTTCAGGAGTTGGGCTTGCCCTTAACTTCCAGTGAAAGGAACTCTTAATGCTTCAGCATACCAAGACGTTTTGGACAATTTCATTCTCCCAACTTTGTGGGAACAGTTTGGGGACAGTTTGAGGACGGTTTGAGGACGGTTTGGGGACGGCCCCTTCCTGTTCCAACATGACTGTGCACCAGTGTGCAAAGCAAGATTTAGGTCATAATCTGCTCGATTGAAAATGCTTGACTTCTACAGCTGCCCTGATGAGCGGTCTACTACTACGGTCTAACCAAATACCCTAAAAAGAGAGGGCTGTCTATGTGCACCATTCAGACTTCAAATGCAGAAGTAAACATACTTTGCAGTAAGCAAACATACAGAAGAGCTCATTTGAACTGCAAACAACAAGGAGGTATGGACTATGGCCTCACACCACCAAGGTCGAGGGTTTGATTCCTGCCTTGGTATGTGTGTGTAAAGTTGACATGTGCTTGGTGGGTTTCCTCTGTAGCACTCGTTTCCTCCCACAGTCCAAAGACATGCAGACTGTGGGACCAGACAGAGTGAGTGTGTGTGTGTTTGTGTCCTGAGATGGATTGGGACTAACCACACCTAGTGCTCCAGGCCTCCTGTGACCCTCTACAGAATTAGTGGTATAGACAATGACTGAGTGAGCAAAACTACTGCGAAAATAGGATTGAATATTTTCTATAGCCATCCAATCTTTACAACATAACTGATGTCTCTGGATACCTGTAAAGTGGCGTGATGAACTGTATATAGTTAAACATCCCAGTGCTGTTGTACTCTATATCAGCACTCAGTGAATGCCTCTTGTCCATTCAAATTGCTTGGACGGAACTGACTTATGTACAGGGGCGGATCTACCGGGGTGGCACAGGGTGGCAATTGCCAGCCTAAGAAAAAGTCTTGCCACCCCATTTGCCACCCCAGCACTAGTCTCCTAGTGTTCTAAAAATAAAAGAGTTTTTTTCCATTTATCTGACGTTCCAATCCAGATATCAGCTTCAAGTCAATCACACATCAGCCTTTATATATTTTTATAGGACAATGTAAAAATGTGCACCCTAGTGCAGACCCGGACATTTTAAGGCCCGGGGGCCACATACTCGACTCTGACTGGCCTGTGAAAGGTTGCTTAGAATTAAGAAAATAAAACCTACTTTCAAAATTGTGCATAATGCATGGACTAAAACAGCAGTGCTTTTACTTTGGAACCTGTTTACAGTGTGCGTGCATCGTTTATGTACAGGTACTCTAAAACAAGTCCGAGTGCATGTGATTAGCAACAAGTCATTGTAATGGTATCCCTTCAAAATGTTTGCACATGCCTAAAAAAGAAAGGTGGATGCTGAAGGTGTGGTTTCAAGAAAATATGGACTACTAAATATTTATTCACTGAAGTCGGGGGTAAACCCGTGTGTTTAGWTTGTGTTACGAGACGAAGTGTCCGGTGTGCTTGCTTCAGTGTTGCCACCCCTCATAATGTTAATGCCACCCCCTTGCCACCCCAAGAATAATTTTCTGCTTATGTATAATCCTACAGTACATAAAATCAATAATCATCAATGGCTGACAGATCAGAAGAAAATGACAAAGTCTAAAACCAAAATGTGACGTATGAGGCTTGACAACGAGAATACACACCTCCAGCTCCAGTTGATTAAAATCACAGAAAGCAATTCACCAAACTCATTTTGAAAATGTTTGATGTGTTTAAGAACAGATTGGTCACCCTCGAGAGGCAGTCCAGGGTATTCAAATGTAGAACGTTGCCCAGGAGAAATCTGCTCACCGCATAATGTCCTGCACTTTAACTGACACCACCTTTTTATGCATGCTAGGGGAAAAAAAAAAAAAAAAAAATCCTGTCCATGTGATTTTCAGCATATTAATATACGCTCTGGTGTTCCTGTAGGAGCGAGTTGATACAGAACAGATGCTATTAGATCTAAGCATTTGCATGAGGATAAGGGTAAAGCCATAGGTTTTAAAAGGAGTTGTGATTTTGCAGAATAGGTTGATGGTGCGGGAAAACCTGACCTTTGTGTAAATGCAGCCCACATATACGCAAAGTCAAGTATGTAATCCCAGTAGACTAGTGAACAGTAGTCCTCTTCGCAAGCGTGGGTGCAGGAGCTGATACATGTCCACGGGTTGGAAAAGAAATAATAATAATAATAATAATAATAATAACGTCAAGAAAGTTGGTGATAAGGATTCTTTTTCAAACTTTCTGTTTAGAGCTTTAACTGCCTACATGTATACAGAATGCTGAAACAATATGTGGGGGCTGGCTACACTTACACACTTATAGCTGCCAGATTGTGCTGCTCTCTGATGAAATGCTTCACAATAAGTGATTGTTTGCAGCCAGAGATTTTGTGCTTTAGGTGGTAAGGCAGTGAAACATGACATGCTCCCTAGGCGAAGTTGGCTGTAGTGTATAGATTGCAGGGTTCTCTGTATGGTCTGTCAGTATCGATTGCTTCTGGTGCTCAATTCCATGCGGCTCTTGTTTTTTTTTGTGTGTGTGTGCGTGTGTGTGTACATATATTTCTGTTGCTCTTTCTTTCAGCATGGTGGGAGGAGCTGAAACCGGCTATGACATAGCACCTTTGTGTAAATGCTAAGCCCGGGCGAGGGTGTGGTAGCGCTGGAGTTACTCATCTGGAAGACAGGAGGCATAAAATGCAGCTGAAACTGCACCTGAGGATTTTTTTTTTTTTCATGTCATCACAGCCAATCATGGATTTATCACAAATAAAAGAAGTCAATTAATCCAAATAATTAGCGAATCAAGATAATATAGGATGACTCGGTTTACCGTAGAGCTCGTCTGTCCAATAAATAGCCTCTCAGGAACACTAATGTGTCCCAGGCACTTATCTCAGAATGGTCCCTCACGAGCATCTCTCTCTCTCTCTTTCTCTCTCTCTCTCTCTTTTTTGCAGACACTTTCCACACTGATTGTAGCCCAATGTGTCTCCTGGTCCCTCTATCTTTCTTCCTAATGCCTCACCACACAACCCAATCTATTTCCCTTCCCTCCATATCCCCATTCTCGGTCTCTTTACGACCCTTACATCCATATCTGTTCTCTCCCGTCCCCTTCCCCCCCTCCCTGCTGCTCTCTCTCTCTCTCTCTCTTCACATCCCACTCGGTCTCTCTGCTCATGTCGATTCCGGTTTCTTTCTCTCTTATTCATTATCTTTCAAACTCTTCCCTTGCACCTTTTTTTTTTTTTTTTTTTTTACGCTCATAATTATCCCACAGAAAGGCTAATCGAGTCGCATCGCTCATCCTTCCATTGACTGGAAGGGAGCCGTGAGCAAGAGATGACGGAGAGGGAGGAGAAGATAGGAGGCTGAGCAATCTTTCTTTAAGTGCACTATACTAGCTTTCATTATGATTAAAGCAAAACCTGAGCTCACTTAGGAGGCAAGATGGATAAAGATAGGCCATACATGTTAGTTAATAATAATAATCATTATATAAAAGATAATAAATGGCGCTAGGGCAGATGTTAAAAAAATGAAAATCGACCATGAGACTKTGYGTTGCCTGTTTTACATTTTGTCATCAAATGTAAGTAACAAGTTGCGGTGAAAAATAATCATGTAAGGTTTAAACAAGAATCGYCGTCACTCTCAATCTCATCATCTATACCGCTTTATGCTGTATACAGGGTCACAGGACGGGGTGCCAATTCATCGCACGACACACACACACACATTTACATGCTCATATCCACACTGTGGCCATTTGGGAACATCAGTTAGTCTAATCTGCATGTCTTTGGACTGTGGGAGGAAACCGGAGTACCCGGAGGAAACCCACCAAGCACGGGGAAAACATGCAAACGCCATGCACACAAAAACGAACCCGGACCCTGAAGGTGCAAGGCGACGGTGCTAACCACTAAACCACCAACCACTAAGCCGCCTAACCAGCCGGTTTATACCAGAATATATATATAAAAAGTAATGTTATGAAAAAGAATTATGCAGATCTCAGCAAGCCTTATTACAGCTTTTCATATCACATTACATTGTCTGAAGGGATAACAGTGAGATCTACCTGTAGACTTAATACACTCCACACAAACATGGACACGAAGCTGCTGCTCCTACTCGTGTAAGCGAACGTTAAAACAGAAAAAAAAAAGAAAAGAAAAAAAAGCAAATGTCTGTCAGATTTTATAATGATAGCCCCAACTTTTAGCAAGCCTCTTGTGAGTTTCCTGCCACACTCTGCCTCACATTTCTGTCGTCGGCAGTTGTGCAGAAGCGTGGAGGCAGACGGCACATGGCAGGTGCATCCCATATGCTGCCGTAATGGCTCATTTCAGATTACAGACAGACCCATCACTCTCTCTTACTCGTCCATCATTTCTTTACTATTCTCCTAGCAGTCGCTCCTGAATCACACTTTCCCGCACGTCTTTATCTTTATCTTTATCTCAGGCTCGGTTTTTCTTTTCCCACCAGCGCCTCCGTTTCCCTCCGACTGCCGAGAGAATAGATTTCCTCTCGTCTGCGGTTCATCGTGCTATTGATGCTCGTGTGGGCTGAAGTCGGGTTAAGGGTCAGGCGTAATCGCGTTCGACCTTGCGTCAGGAATAGACACAGATAAACATTTTCAGCGCATGAGATGCATGTAGAAAATCCACTGCGCAAGAAGAGTGGGCCGTCCTTTAGGAGGAGAGGTAGGCAGATCATCAGCTCATCACTATTTAAATACAAATGAATCACGCTTCTGTCGGGGGAGTGAGAAGGTGAGAGAGAGAGAGCGAGAGAGAGAGAGAGAGAAGATACAAAAGTCAAAACAAAGAGAGTAAAAGCACAAGAAGAGACTGTGATTTGGAGGAGGAATAATCGATCATGCTTTTCTGTTTGGCTCTTCTTGTCATTGAGCCAAAGTGTTCCAGGAAGCTGTGATCCAGAGCCTGAGCACAGCACATCACACGTACACACACACACACACACACAGCGCCTCTCCCCTTCAGCTGCCCACATGCAGACACAGCGTGCCGGGCCTCCACACTAGTATCCATGCAGGACATTTATGGGAGGGGGTCTCTCAGACAGCCATGGTGCGAAGCTAAGTAAGCGGGTGGCACATGATCCGAAGCCGAGCTGATCCAGAGACTCTAAGCACTGATCAGACAGTCGAGATGGCACAGTGGTGTTTTCACACATTTTGACACTGTTGGCGTCGAGCAGTGTTGCCTTCTCACTGCAGATCTCAGCGGTAACCATCACAAGAGCATTATTACAACTATTCATAACTCCCAAACCCAATACATTAGACTACAAATGTAATCCGTTTCATCAGTGTGTGTTTTTCCCCCCCATCTCCTGATATAGTAACACTTTCTTTTGCAAACCCMTTTCAGAGACTCTGCAGTCACCATGCCTTCTTTAGTAGGGGTTTCTCAAACTTCTCAGAGCCAGTGGAGAATAAAACATTTAACAACCTCTGAACATAATCATTGAATATCAGCTTCATTATTCAAACGGGTACAATAACATTCTAGCTTTTTAACGCATCCATATATTTTTATTCCTGAACTATTCCTGACATCATGGTTAGTGATTTAAGTGACCAGTCGAGCAGGTGGTCGCTGTAACTACACATCCATCCATTATCAATACTACTTATCCTATTAGCGTCTTCCAAGGATCTTAATAGGGAAGAGGACACGGTGGACGGCGTGCATAGGTGCGCACACACACATACATACATACATACATACACACACAC
>QMIH01002425.1:0-12050 GCA_003987875.1 Clarias batrachus | reverse complement strand
CTAGGTTCTCCAGTTTAAATTCTATGGTGTCCCATACGGCYGTGTTCTTGGTCTGTCCTCTTCATATGCAGACTCATGGACATCTCATTGGCAAACAATGTTGGYTTTCCTTTCCATGTCAGTCATGACAGTCAGAAGGACATAGAGGAATAGATGCATTGAAATGTGAATCTTTTAAATTCTGACAAAAAGAGCCGTTGGAACCTGATGGTGTYKTCTGCTGGTSTCATCCATCAGCTGCGTTGTTTGATGTCCTGCACATGCTTTTCTTTTCACCATGACTGTAAGGAGTAGTTATTTATCCTATTATTACTACAGTATATCCTTCCTGGCAGCTGGCACCAATCTATTCATTTTTCTCTCACATCACCAAGGCATTTTCAGCTGTCACTCACTCAATTGTTTTTTTGTTTTTTTTTTCTTCGGTTCTCATACAGGCATTTGTTTAGGAAATTCCCAAACCAGAACTTCCTCAAACCAGCCTTTCTTGCACAAACATCGACACTGTTAAAATTACTACTCGATTAAAATCACATTAACTGAAACTCAACCTGTATTGAAGTAAAGTTCAACTATCATCCAATAAGCGTATCCATCCAAACCCAATCCTGCTGCTGAATACTATGTCTGCTTATCATAAGGTTACTACTGATTTTAGCGTGGGGAATGACAGCATGATACAGTCAGTGACCCCTGAACACAACACTACGTTATACTGTGCATGGGTACAGTGCATGGTTTTTGTAACCTCTGATTTTATGCGGTGCTGATACAGTACTGTAACTAGTTCAAGTGTTTTCTATATAAAAACACTTTACATATACAATCTAGAGGTTATATAAGCATGCAGGAGCTTTATCATCATGTAGGCGTAGTGTATGTCTTATACTGGTTGCTTCATTAGATTTTAATAAGCAGATTTAGAGATTAGCTACAAAGAGATCAAATTAAAACCGTGTTCTGTTGGGTTGCACCGCGAAATTTACCCGTAGCTCTCGACGAAGCTGTCCAGCTTCGAGAAAAACTATTTTTGCACGCAGTGGAATTAGATGTACACAAGTTTCTCATCATGCACCGTCTTTCATTTGACTGCTTGACTGGTTGTACTGAGTGCAAAGCTTTCAGAGCCGTGTGTCCGGCAGGATGTCTGACCCTGACTTCATGCATCTGATCGTGTCAGCACTGTGTACCTTCAGTCTTGACTACAGCAATCAAGATTGCATGCTGCACTGCATTATTAATTCGAAGAATTAAACTTTAATAACGATCAGAAAAAGAAAAAAAGAAAAGAGCAGTCAACAGGATTTTCTGAAGGAGCCCACTGACACGAACCGTGTCCTCGATTTCAAATGAAAAATAGTAAAAGACACCAAATCAGCCATCGGAGCCGTCTGATCAAACCGCATAAGGGAACAGGATTTTTTTTTTTTTTTTTTTTTGTAAATGTTACACATTACAGTAAGTCTCTTATTACAGGGAGATTAGATGTCAAGATGAAACTGCGGCTAGAATAGAAACCGAACGTAGTTCAAACTTCATTTTTTTTAAAACTCTGTTTCTACTTAGCATCCGATATCTCATAAAAGGCAGAGATTAATGAGCAGTTTAGTTTATCTGAAGAGTGCTTCAAGGACTCTTGCAGTATTAAGGTAAGCTCCAGCATATCACTTCAAAGAAAGCGGGTCACTTTGTACGTTATGGGAAAGTTTCCTCACTTGATTTCGCTCTCTCGGATCCGGCTCTCGTCCAGGTCCTCGATGAACTTCTCGCCCTTCATCCAGTAGATGAGCGGGCTCACGTCACCGCTGTAGCCAAAGAACGCTCGGCATGTCAGGTTCACCAGACTGCCTGCAGAGATGAAAAACAGAGTGTCAGAGGTGTCCCGGTCAGCTGGACAGACGTGGAAGGACCTTGACTAGGTGCCTGCTGAACATGCAAATGACAATCACACCATGCGTATGCTTTCTTTTGTCAGGATTATACTCKGAATATTTATTTATCAGATGCGTAGATATTAAAGCTGTCGTGTACAAATTGATGTGTGATTTATCCGCTGCCATTCTTGCGATATTGAGACAAATCATGGCCTTCTTCTGCATGCTAACTTCACCTAGATAAGCATTTTATTGTAGCCTACTGCATTATTTATGTCACAACAGATATGTGTACATAATAAAGATGAGGAAAATCGAGTGGTGTCTCTTTCCCAAGAAAAAAACAACAAGTGACAGCCCCGATTGATGTGCAGTAGCCTGATGTTTCAGACGTAGGAGATAATAACGCTACGATGCTGCTGTTCCTGATGGGACCATTTTCCTCTCCAATCATCTTCTCAATACTGTCCCCAATCACTCAATAAATTTGCCCGAAGACATCATTTTCCTTAAATAATTCTGAAGTGTTTTTTTTTTTTTTTCTTCCCCCCATCACATTTATCTAATATCAGATCTAATTAATGTGTCAGGAACATTTTCAGAATGAGGGTCAATTCATTTCTCATCTTTAACAAGGCACACGATGATGGCACAGCGACATTATTCTCACACCCGATGAAGATTTAGTCAAAAACGCTAAATTAAACCGAACCAGTGCGGCACATGCTGAGTGTTTTTCAGGACACTGCTGGCTCTTCTTCTATCACAGAGAGATTTTTGAGATGAAGATGATGGTGATTCAAAAAAAAAAAAAAAAGTTGGGCACATCGCAAAACCAAATCATCTCTGTTTATCCTAAGTTAAATGAGGTGATGCTCACCATGAAGAAGGGCTTATTATGCGGCCCATAGTTATATGTGCTGAAATAAACAAGCACTGGAGCATTACAGCAGAATTGGTGTTTATATCGCAAGAATTATTCAAGACAAGGCACAGGCATTCTAGGTAAAAATAACGGCTTCCCTTTTATTCCTTGTGACAGTTTTATAGCATTTAATAGGCAGCGCTTGGTTACGCTTTCACTTACACACTTCTCAGAAAAGTCTCCCAATTTTGATTTTGCATTGAAGTGAACAAGCAGGTAGTGTGTTAGAAATTACTGATTGCTTGTTGATTACTGAGTTAAAAATACACACAGCAGATAATTTTTTTTTTCCCCTTTAGATTTGGATTCATCACTCGGAGAGGAACGCTGCTAAAATGTTGTGGTTTGAAATGATATACCATGATATAATTCATTTCTGTCTGGCTAGATATTTTAGATATCCTTATGTACTTTATCCTTAAACAAAACAAATCTGATTATTTTTGGAAAACATACATTACTCCCTACCCCTCTTGATCATAGTGTACACCAAGGCTCAGTACTCAGTCCACTACTTTTTTTTTAATGATATAGAGAACATGCTACCCATTGGATAAATTTTCCATTGTAATAGTGGAACGAACTGTAGGACCAAAGACCAGCGTGTCCAGTCCAATCCCACAGTAAAGCCAACATAGCACAAATCACAAAAAAAGTCAATAATGAAAAAAAAAGTGAAAAAAAAAAGATAGAAAGGTATCAGAATACCCAATGCATCACAGTCCACCATGCATGAGGTCCAAGAGGCTTATGCCACCAACCCTGTCTCCACATTCCCCAGATCCCAATCTGAACGAGTACCCATGGGATGTACCGGACAAACAGGTCCGATCCATGGACGTCACACCCCACAACCCCCAAAGGATCCGCTGCCAACGTCCTGGTGCTGAACACCACAGTAATGAGCTTATCACCACATCATAGTATGGCTGATCTGTGTATGTCAGTGTCAGCTGAATGAGGACTTAAACAGAAATACTAATTGATTATAATATCACATTTCTCTTTGTTAGCATTTTTTTTTATTTGAATTTGTTCTACAAACTTGTTTAACCTAAAGTTCCCTTTTCTGTTAGATATAAAGGGCACACATCCATCCATCCATCTGTGCATAAATTTATCCATCCAGTCATGAATGAATAAATAAATAAATGTAATGTACCATCATGTGTAGGTTTAATGTTCAGTATGTGACTATGTGCAGTAACACACACAAACACACTCACTTATGTATATACATATACACACATATAAAAGTTGACTGACTTTTCTTGACCTTTTCATTGTCCTAAGTGTTTCATTGTACTGTTGACATGCATGTGACAAATAAATGAAACTTGAACGTGAACATCAACAACTACAAAAATAAATATTTTCAACAAAATTATTTTACATTACAAATATGTTAACTTCCGGTATGTTAATATGTTAACTACAAAAATATWAATTTTTGTAGTTGTTGATGATATTTATATATTACATGATAAATATATTACATTTAAAGGAGCAAAAACATTAAATATTGCAAAATATTTAATATATTGTTGTCATGTGTAAGGGACACAACCAGTCAGTGTTAGTTGCCTCAGACTCTATAAGAACTACTCCATGTGGCTGATGCATCAGGGGGTCATAGAGTCAATTACATTAAAATTCAATCAATTCCATTCACTGAAAGCACCATATTTCATCATCGGGAAGTTTAATCACTTTAATTAATTTCCTGTACAAGTCTCTGAATCACTCCTGGTTTGTGAAATCAAACACTGAATTTGTGATATGCATCACGTCGTACTGTATGTAAGAGATTTCCAGACACCTCGTTCAGGCAGGAATGATGAGGATAGCATCTACCTTTCGCCATGACTGATGTATAGATTGATGCTGTAGAGGCAGGGTGGTGAACTCAATTACTGTGAGACCTTGAAGCGCCCTTAACTAGSAGTATTATGCTTTTAACCTATTATATAAGTACATATATTCTCGTCTGAGCATATTTATGTTTACTTCGTAAAGATGATAAAACTTGCATGAATTCATACAACACACTTTGTAATGTATCCAAAAAGAAGAACACATAAAGTAAAGTAAAGCCTATATTTTGTCACATATACATTACAGCATAGAAGCATTCCTTCTTCACATATCCCAGTGTGACTGGGGTCAGAGCGCAGGGTCAGCCATGGTACAGCACCCCTGGAGCAGTTAGGGTTAACCTTGAGCCTTGCTCAAGGGCCTAACAACGGCAACCTGGCTGAGCTGGGAATCGAACAGCCTTAACACACTGAGCCACCACTGCCCCTGTTCCATATATACAGAGTCAACCAAATAATGTACGCACACTTCCGGAAAGAAACAAAACTTGTMTAAATATATTAACATAATTTAATACACTGTACATCATACTATTTTTTTCCCCCTGAAGTGTTTTTACACATGTCCCACAGCTGTATGCATCTGGATTAGAGTCATAAATATGGTGTCATGAGTGTGCGGCTGAAAGTCCAACAATAATAATACTACATGATTCATACAGTACTGCTACAGTATATATGTTTTACATTATATACAGTACGGACTGTACATTATTCTGCATTGAATCCTAAATAAAAGCATAGAAAGTGATGAAATCCTCGGTCAGCATTTATTTAAATGCCTGTGAAGAAGCTGTTATCTCTCCTAGACTAATATTTAAATACATCCTAATGTGCTGTGTAATTCCAGACTGTTGAAGGTGACCCTGAAGGAAGAACCRGGCTCTTTATCAGTCGACAGCTTTTCACAAAGTAAAGACCAATAAAGAGGTGAGTCGTAGAATTACGGCCGCAAAATGAAAGTCTAAAACTTTTGTGGAGGAGAAGCTTACAGTCAGCAGCTTTATATCTGCCTGGAGAGGCATAAAGGCTATGGAAGGATTGCAAAGGAAGACCAAGTGTGAAATTACCTCGAGAGGCTCTTTTACAAACAAAACTGATATGGTGAACGGCTTTTGATGTGCATCAGTTTAGAGAAGAGAAGAGAAGAGAAGAGCCGCGTCAGTTTCGTGGTCAATGGATTTCAACAGCTTGAATAAAGCGGTAGTCTTCAGAGCTGGAAGAGCGACCCAACAATATTTCAAATTTCAATTCGATTTTTTTGTTTGTTTTGTTTTTTTGCTCATCCAAATGTCCTATGCTTGTGGAAGAAGGTCAGTATGGTATCTACAGTATTTTAATGATAACTAAATAATCATCAAAATAATGTTCCCCTCCTCACCGTAAGCTACTGTATGTTCACTATAACATTTTCCCAATGGATAAGTATTTATTTATTTGTTTAGCCATCATTTTATTTGCGTAGCAATGTCGCCTTGCACCATCAGGGTTGGGGTTCTATTCCCGCCTCAGGTCTGTGTGCATGCGCTCCTCGTGCTACAGTAGGTAGGTTTCGTCCCACAGTCCAAAGACATGCAGATTAGACTCACTGGCATTCCCAGATTACCCTTAGCGTCTCCCTCGTGCCGTAAGTCTCCTGGAAGAGGCTCCAGGCCCCCGAAACCCTGTATACAGGATAAAGCGGTATAGATGGTGAGTCAGCATGTGAGTGAGTGAGTGAGCATTTTATTTCTTTTAAAATTCTGTTTTGCCAAAGCTCATGTTCAATGTTTGCGTTTCACTGCTTAGGAGGTGTTGATAGAGCTTCTATAACAGCAGCTTTGACACTTGCTCCTACTGCAAGATTTATATAAACACACTCATTCTACAGTAATGTGTTTCTATATTAACAATATACTGTACACAGAGCCTCGTTCTGTARATGCTCCACATAAAGCGATTAAAACRTGTAGCTGTTGGTATGATAAATGAAGACTGAGGAGATGTTTATTTAGCAGTTATGGAAGGATTCTCTTCTCTTCTCAGAATCTCTGGATTTTTTCCCCCCTTTTTGACACAGGAGAGTCTTTTAAACAGAAGGCTTTGCGGTCTCTTGGTAACATGACAATTTCCTTTGTCATAACTTCAAGAGTGAGAAAAAAAAAATCAGAGGCTTGAAAGGGACCAGCTGTTAATAGCTGCAAGTGCCAACATTAACTGTAATTAGATGTGCATTGATCATCCCTAAGAAACCACTTTTGGGTTTTGGGTTGCTCTTGTGCTACCGGGGCGGCTCTGGCCCCATGGGGTGTGGCTGCACTGGGCCTCTGGGGTGCGCTGTGGTGTCTGGAACCAGGAGCAGATCATTTGGGTTGCAGGGTTGCGCCTCTGTGGATCAGACTTGTTTGTCCAGTGCATTYCATAGATGTTCGACTGGATTTCCTCGGCCTCACTGGGTGCTCTGAGTTTTAGTGTTCTTTGCAAACCAGTAATAGTTAAATGATTGCGATCATAAAACAAATGTTAATCTTGCACAAATATAACCCGAGTGCAAAATTAAGTTTTTAAATGAGGATTTCATTTATTAAGGAAATAAAAGCTGCCTGGCCCTATGTGGAAAAGTAATTGCCCCCAAAAACCAATAACTGGTTGCGCCAATCTTGGCTGCAACAACTGCAATAAAGCAGTTTCACAGCGATGAGTCTTTCACATCCCTGTGGAGGAATTCCGGCTCACTTTTCTTTGCAAAATTGTTTTAATTCAGCCACATTGGAGGGTTTAAACCTTTTTTTTTATGAGCTCGAGGTCACACAATGATGGCCAGACATTTTCTGATAGAGCGCAGAATTAATGCGTCCTCCAGGTCCTGAAGCAGCAAAGCAGCCCCAGAGCATCACGCCGCCACCGCCACCACCAGGTTTAACTCGTGGTAACATGTTCCTTTTATGGAATGCTCTTAGTTTTATGTCAGATGGAATGGGACACACACCTTCTAAAATGTGAAGTTTGTGTTTCATCAGTCCACAGAATTTTTGCCCAAACAGTCTTGGAGATAATCATGATGTTTTCTTGGCGATCGCGAGACGAGGCTTTGTGTCCTTTTTCTTCTGCAGTGGCTGTTGTCCTGGGACTCTCCCATGCATGCCATTCTTTTCCAGTCTGTTTCTTATTGTTGAATCATGCACACTGACCTTAGTCGAGGCAACTGAAGCCTGTCGTTCTTTAGATGTTCTTTTCTGAGCTCCTGGATGAGTCGTCTCTTTGCTCTCGGTGTCATCCGGCCACTCCAGCGGAGGGTTACTACAAGTTTTCTCCATTTGTGGCTAATGGCTCTCATCATGGATCACCGGAGTCCCAAAGCCTTAGAAATGGCTTAGTAACACGTTCCTGCCGGATACATGTCAATTACTTTGTTTCTCATTTATTCTTGAATTTCTTTATGTCGCAGGGTGTTTGATTTTGTCAGACAGATTCGACTTAAGTGATTTCTTGATTCAACAGATCCGGCAGGAATAAGGCCTGGGCGTGGCAAGTGAAATTTAACTCAGCTTTCCAAAAATCATTCACGATTTCGCAAGGGGGTTACTACTTTTTCAAAAAAGGACCAGGCCGGTTTGGTCAGCATTTTTCCTCTTAATAAATGAAAGAATTGTGTAACTTTGTGTTATATTAAAATTAGTTTGATGATCTGGCGGCACGGTGGTGTAGTGGTTAGCACTGTCGCCTTGCACCTCCAGGGTCCGGGTTCAATCGCCGGCCAGACTCGATTCCCGTCTCTTGTGTGCATGGAGTTTGCATGTTCTCCCCGTGCTTGGTGGGTTTCCTCCGGTTTCCTCCCACAGTCCAGACATGTAGGTTAGGCTAATTGGCGTTCCCAAATTGTGTGTAAATGAGTGTATGTGTCTGCGCCCTGCGATGGATTGGCACCCTGTCCAGGGTGTACCCTGCCATGTGCCCTAAGTCTCCTGGGATATAGGCTCCAGGCCCCCCGTGACCCTGAATACAGGATTAAGCGGTATAGATGATGAGTGAGTTTAATGATCTGTTTAAGTGTGAGAAATATGCAAAAAAGGGGAGAAAATACTTTTTCACGGCACTGTACAGTACGTTGCCTTGCAGCTCCAGGATGGCCGATTCGTCCATTTTGTCCCGTGTCCTCGCGAGCTTCCCGCTGGTTCCCCAGCTTCTTCTCCCTGTCCTGGACTGGCGATGTGGCAGACAGGTTCAACTCTCCTGTCTTATGTCGGGTGTTAGCAGTAAAAACACACTTACTGAAAAATGAATAATAAAATATTGATTTCCAGATAACACTGGTTATTTCCCCTGATAGTGTAAAGGTTATAAATTTATGTAAAAACATGAGCGTGGTTATTGATGAGGAGAAAAACAACACCTGTGAAATTTTGGCAAAAGCTCAACTGAGGCTGTTTATGCTGAGAAAATCCAGATGCCTACACTGCTTTATAAATCATTTAACTTTTTAATATGAATGGGTATTCAGGATCTTTTTTCTTTTTATGTTATGAGCGAGGGATCATTAATACTTAATGAGCTCTCTCATGTTAGACCCTGAATTTTAACTAACCTTCCCTCGGCAGGACCGCGTCATCCAGACGCTACTGTATGTTAAAGGGAATGCATTGTTGTTATATAATGGGATTTTTTAAAAATGTAATCAACAAAACTAAGCTTAGTAAGGAGTTTCAGCCATTCGTAGAGTCATGCTGTATATATTTCTCGGTAGTATTCATATTTATGTATGATCTAGCGCATTTATGATGCGACAACAAACTGCTGTGTAAAGGAACAATAAAGTTTATTAAGTTGACCTGTTCTTATTACGTGCCTGTACTGCAGGAGCTGATGCAAGTACAATGGCTCTTCTGTCGATACTCTGTTCAGCGCTGTGAGCTGACAAAAACACATTCACCGCAGAGAGGGGGAGAGGAAGAGAGAGATGAAGAGGAGCGGATGAGAGCGATGTGGAATTCAATGCCAGAGCTCTAATCTGACACGGCCGGAGGAGCGACCTTCATCGTCAGTACCGTTCCTGTCGTTTTAAAAYGCAGTCGGGTCCATAAGTATTTGGACAGCGACTTAACGTTTCTGTACGTCACCACAGTGGAATTTAAATAAGCAATCAAGAAGCGATGGAAATGAAGACCTTCAGCTTTAATTCGAGGGATTTAACAAAATTATTGCATCGACTGTTTGTTTGTTTTTTTTTTTATCTCACATTTCACAGCCTTATCCATAGCCAATTAGACGTCTGACTAAATGAAGGCGGTTTTATTGCCTCTTTCTTAATTATTCCATGACGGATTGCAAAATGCCTGGCGTCGGTTTATTAAAAGTAGAAAATACCTGGCATCGATTCCAAGTGTTGAAATTTCGCACATGGATCTCTCGAAATGTTGCTCAAAGAAGTGTTAATGCGAGTGAAGCTGAAAAAAAAAAAAATCTACTTAAACTAAAGGGATGCACTGTTGAGAGCAGCAACAACAAAAAGATCAAAGAAAACAACTGAGGTGATGATTTCTGTTCTTGGTGAAGAGAGGAAAAAAAACAACAACAACTCTAGCCAAGTCAAGAAGGAGGTGGGCGTATCGTTGTCACAGTCTACAACCAAGAGACGCCTTCGTGAATGTAAATACAGAGGGTTTACTCTTAAGGGCTCATATTCCAAAGCTCACCACGTCATCTGTCAAACTAAGAGGAGGCGGTGTTCTGGCGTGGGCATGTACGACTGCCAGTGGAACTGGGTCACTGGTGTTTATTGATGATGTGACTGCTAATAGAAAAGATCCGAGATGACGTGTATAGAGCTATCATTTTTGCTCAGATTTGGTCAAGTGCTGCGAAACAATTGATAGGATAACACTCGACCGTACCGATAGATAACGGCCCAAAACATGCTGCGAAATCAGCCGAGAGCTTCTTAAGGCAAAGAAATGCAACATGATGAAATGGCAGCATCAGTCACTCGACCTGGACACAAGTGAGCGTGCTTTACACTTACTGGAGATAAAACTGAAGCCAGGAAGCCCCATAAACAAGCAGCAACTAAATGTGGCTGCAGTAAAGCAAGGGCAACGTGGCAAAGGGAAGAGACTCAGCATTTGGGATCCAATTATGAGATTTAATTGAGCTGCGTGTTCTCCCCGTGCTTGGTGGGTTTGCTCTGGGTAATCCGGTTTCCTCCTACAGTCCAAAGATGCGCAGATTAGACTAATTGGAATTTCCAAACTGGCCTGTAATGTGTGTGTGTGTGTGTGTGTGTGTGTGTGTGTGTATGCTTGGACCCGGTGTCCAGGGTGTACACTGCCTTGTGTCCAGACTGCCTTGGGCTCCCCGCGACCCTGTCCAGGACACGCGCTACAGAGAATGAGTGAGTGAGATTGAAAGTGAGTAATTGTCCTATTAATCACTTATGTAGAGTAAAAACTGTCCAAAAACGTGAATGATTCGGGTTGTACAGTATCTCAAGCTCGCCTCCCCTTCATCTCTTTGCGTCGCTTTCATTCAGGACAGCTGTCCGACACACTCCTGTTCGATCAAAGTGACCATGAGAAGCTTGCCCTAAAACGTGTCCACATATACTGCAACTTAACAAACAACAACAAGACAGCATGTCCAGGCACATAAACGTGCGCACACACTTATGCCATAAAAAGCCCTGAACTTTACACGAGTCTTTTTTTCACAAGTACAGTTTGGCGATAAACCTTATTTACTGCAACTCCGTTCGGAGGGGACGTGAAGAGAGACATACTCAGTGGCGCTGAYGCTAAATAATTTTACCGCTCTCAAAATAATGAGTGCATGTGCTGTATCTGTCAGAGGTCCCTCATGACCCTGTTTAAGGGATAAACTGAGTGAGTGAGTGAGTGAGTGTTGCAAATTCGGGTGTAGTTCTACTCTCAGCCACCAGAGGGCATTGCACTCTCATGAAGCTAAATCACCATCTTTACACATTTATAAGAGACACAGACAGACAGACAGATGGACGGACCTACAGTATGAGGAAAGTCCCTTGTTGTTCTTAACCACTAAGTCATTATTGAGTCACACACTGAATTGTTAGCGGCTGACCCATGGATATATAGCCGGTTTATTCACAGCTATACAATGGGTAGAGATTAACTCTAATGAAAAATGAATCGAAAAAGAATAAAAAAGATCAAGACTTCTTCCAGGTAGCACTTTCTTATTATTAGCCATATCTTACGTCTATCTCTCTCTCTCTCTCTCTCTCTCTCTCTCTCTGTCGCTGTTCTCTGAGGACTCCTACACTGCACAGTCTCGCATTTTCCCCTGCACTAACACTCTCGAGTTCGCTGATAATGAGCCCGTGTGTTACGTCAGTTGTGGAAAATTCAGAACTGTGAAAAGTGCGTC
>QMIH01002424.1:5863-69403 GCA_003987875.1 Clarias batrachus | reverse complement strand
CTGCAGGTGCACCTTATTCGGTGACGTCATGCCTGGCACAGGTTATAAGCCGAAGGTATTCGGCGGGTTTGACATGCACAAGCTTCACAACCGGGCAACAAAGAAATGTTCCCATAGCGTTCCCATAGCGTTTTCACGCAGCATCTCGTTCCCGCTTTATCAGGGAACAGGGTTACAGTCAAGTAACTCGAGACATTTTACTTATTTTTTAGTTACAAAAATTGTCCATGTGATGAAACATTTTCAATGTTGTTTCCCATGGGACAAATTTTTAAAAGCTAAAATAAATAAATATAATTAATTTATATATTTATAATTTTTATGGCCACTGCAAATTTTCATTTTATTTATTTTTCTTCATCAATCTGATAGGACCTGTTAGGGATAACCCCTAGAGGGCGCCAAAGCGCCCTGTGATTTGTGTTGTAGTTTGGTTTCATTTCACTTCATTTACCATTATGCACCTCGGTCAGGTGACGTGGGGTGCTCACCTGAACCGAGTTGATTATTAGTTTCTTTATAAATAGGTTGTTTTGAGTTTAGTTATTTGTCTTGCATCTGTTGATTTCACCTCGTTAATGTCTGTGTGTTTAGTTCGTGATTCCTGTGTCTTTATTCGTGTTTTAGTTTCGTTTTTCATATAAAGTATATTTGTTTCGTTAATTTCCCTGTTTTTGTGTTTAAATAAAAAACATTGTTTCCGATAACAGCTGGATCCTTTGCGTTTATGCCTCACACATTGATACATGACAGGACCTATATTATTTGCTTTCAGAATCGTATTTTCTGATTTATGACGGGCACACAAGTCACACCAGACAAAAAAAAGGGCTAGGTAATGCTTAGAACAAAAGACATGTCCATAGTAAACATATACAGGCTACACTGGGCTAAATGGGTAAATGATAAACAACAAGATCAATACAACAAGGCAGAACCAGTAGAGAACAAAAGCACCAGTAATTTTTTGCAGAATACAGAAGCAGAACACACTTAAGAGAGTAAAACTCTGTATATAATTTCTCTATATAATCTGCTGCTACAGTACACTAATGTCCTTATGATTAGGGACATTGTGGATATCACAGTAGAAATTTTTCTCAGTACACTGGAGACATGATCAGACTGCCTGTTTCATATTCCTCCCAGGAACTCCTTTAATGGCCCAAACAGGTGAAAAAGTGAGGTCAGGACTGAATAAGGTATGTGGTGCTACTGTAACTTTCAGTCAAGTCTCTCTAATGTGAATATGGTTTTCATGAATGATTCTTTGTACAGTTTCCACAAACAGTTGTGTCTTTTGTCAAGTTATTCATTGATATTTATGGATCATGCATCCTACTCTTTGAATGTTCACAGGACCAATTGCTCTGTGGAGCCCCATCATCATACTGTGCTTGACATCTTTTTAAAATATCAATCAGTTTTATACCTTCATTCATGAGAAAGGTTTGACTTGTCCCGGTTTGACTTGAACACACATTGTAATGTGAAGACCATCAATGGCTAACTTAAATGTTTCATATTTCATTATCAAGTTTACATTCAGTCTCACAGTTCCCATAATGTATGTTTGTAAATGCTTCACCTAAAATAGCTTTTTGCATTTTTTCATAACAGAAACTCACTTGTTTTAGTGTTAATATACATAAACTACTGCTGAGCACTACTAGAGACCAACAGAGCTGAGCAAGAACCCAGGGGGTAGGGGTTGACTTTAGTGGGAAAATCTATTTGGCTTGTTTAATACAAAAATGGAAAAAGGACAAAAAACAAGGAATGGTAAGGGAAATTTTTTGTTTTGTGCACGGATACTCAAGACCCATATACTGTACAGGTCAAAAGTTTGGACACTTCTCATTCAAAGAGGTTGAATTTGTATTATGGCAAGAAAAAAGCAGCTAAGTAAAGAAAAACGAGTGGCCATCATTACTTTAAGAAATGAAGGTCAGTCAGTCCGAAAAATTGGTAAAACTTTGAAAGTGTCCCCAAGTGCAGTCACAAAAACCATCAAGCGCTACAAAAAAACTGGCTGACATGCGGACCGCCCCAGGAAAGGAAGACCAAGAGTCACCTCTGCTGCGGAGGATAAGTTCATCCGAGTCACCAGCCTCAGAAATCACAGGTTAACAGCAGCTCAGATCAGAGAGCAGGTCAATGCCACACAGAGTTCTAGCAGCAGACACATCTCTAGAACAACTGTTAAGAGGAGACTGTGTGAATCAGGCCTTCATGGGAGAATATCTGCTAGGAAACCACTGCTAAGGACAGGCAACAAGCAGAAGAGACTTGTTTGGGCTAAAGAACACAATAAAGAACACAAAGAAAACTCTGAATGAGAAGGTGTGTCCAAACTTTTGGTCTGTACTGTAAGTGTCTAAGAATGACTAAATACATTTGCAAAATAGGTCCCATTTTTTAAATAAAGAGTGTATTGATATGGCATTGATTGTGGAAGTTTGAACAACTCAGGCAATTCAATGCTCATTCTAATACCTCTTTTGAAAACAGGACTCTGCAATAAAAGGGCATTTATTATTCTCAATAACGATGCCATTGATTCAGCCTGGCTACTCATTCTTCCACAGAAAGATCACTATGTTGTTAACTAGACAATTCAAGCCTGACCTTGAGGTAAGAAAAACAGGTCAATAAGAATGTATTGTGACGCACTACATATTTTGCTCCTTATCTACAAAACCAAGGACATTGTCTCCTCTATTAATACATTTACAGGCAAAAGTAAACCTATCTATATAAATGGAGCATTGTAGGTGACTATAACTTATTATTAGAGGTTCTGAAGGGGGAACAGACAAATGCAAAAGTGAAAAGTATGCATTATGACCACATATAATGTACAATAATTGGAATGATTTAATTTATACTGTATGAAAAGTCAAGGTTTAGGGGCAAGGTTAGCATTCATACTTTTTATGAAATTAAACAAAATGTAACACCAACTTTGTTTATTAAAATTCACATGAATTACAGTACTACTGTTCAAAACCTTCAGGATGAAGACCATTTTAGTGCATTTTGAGGGATTGTCAGTTGCATGTGCATCATACAATTTAAAAATTAATGTAATTCTTTACAAAAAAATAAACTGATCACTGCATGATAAATTACTGATGATTGTTTTTAAATAATAAAATGTTAAAAGTTCCATTATTCCTCAACCCATAGTATCATCACATGATCACCATTCAAGCAACTTTCACTATTCAAAATCACCACTACTGGAACTATTAGCAATCATATTTGCTCCCATATATCATCAGACCTCCAATTATGTCTTTGCAGGGTCTCATTGTGCCTGTGAGAATTCCAGACCTTTGTTCTCTACTGGTTCCACCTTGTTGTATTGATCTTGTTGTTTATCATTTACCCATTTAGCCCGGTGTAGTCTTTGCATGTTTACTATGGACATGTCTTTTGTTCTAAGCATTACCTAGGCCTTTTGTTTGTCTCACTGATTACCTGTGTCCGTTTTTTTACACCTTCATTTTACTTCAGAGTAACTTCTTTTTAATTTGTTATTTTGTTATTTATTGTTTTTCTGGATGAATTATAAGGACTGTCAAATCATAGTTGTTATGTATGTAAATTATTAGCTCAAATAAGTTTGTTTTACATGTATGCCATTCCTCATTATAATTAATCCTATTATACTGTACTTACAAGAAAGTTGTGCTGGACATGATGATTCATTCTATTAAATCAGAAGCCTAAAAGCATGTCTGTTTTCCATCTGTCTATTTTTCTTCTTTTTTTTTTTTTTTGTCCACCTGTGAGAGACTGGCCTCACAATACACCCTTAGGCTCACAGTCTATCCGTCTCTGTCTGTCTGTCTGTCTTTATTTCTGGTTTATGGCTTATCAGGAAGCTGCAGCTGTGTGTGGACTGTCCTCAGAGACTGTCAGGGCACAAGGCAAGTTGGCAATGCATGTCAGCTTTTCATTTCTCTAATTTCATTTTGTTATTTATTCCTCCCTCCCACCAATAGTCCCTTCCAATTTTATTTTAAAACCTTCTTATATTTGCTCCTTCTTGTAGGAGTAAATATATCCTCGTTCCGTAAATTATGAAGCATTAGTGAAAAAAGTAAAGCATTTTCCAGCTTTCATCATGCCATATTTCCCTCTGTCTTTATTCTAAGACCAAGTTTTGGAAAAGGAAACAGTATGCATGATATGTAATACATGGTAAAATTGTAAAATCTCCCTTCATAATACAACATTATACACTTTTTCCTATAAAGAATTTCCAGTTGTATATGTTTGTCCTGTGCAAATGCCTGAGGGGAAAAAGGATGTTCTGAACTACTAAACTTATGATTAGAGGGCATTGTATTACAATACATTTTACATTCCCCTAAAAATGTACTGTACACTCATTAAAACTTTATCAAAATCACTATACTAATACTGGGTCTTGTCTCCCCATGTTCTTAAAACAACTTGTATTCTTCATGGAATTGTATTCCACAAGATCTTGGAAAAATTCCTTTTCCATGTTGACATGATATATACATATATTGTGAAATTCCTCTGGATTTTTTCCAGGCACTTTGATCTTGTTCTACCACATTCAATTTCCAAGATTTAAAAGACATGTTTGCTGATCACAATTGCAAATATTATGTGGAGAGTTCTAGCAAATCAGCTCCCTATTGCTCATGCCTTTAATTGGTAGCTAAATCTATCAATTAGCTGGCTAACTATCAACATTTTATATTAAGTTAGACTTGTCTGGTTGGCATAGTGGATTAGTGGTCAGAGCACTGTCACATCACATCTCCAGGGTTCGGGATTTGAATCCACTCTGTTTATGAGTTTGCATGTTTTCCCCATTCTTGTTTCCTCCAGGTACTCTTGTTTCTTCCCACAGTCCAAAGGCGTGCAGTACCACGGGGCAACCTCCGATTCAAAAAAATGAGTTCAATGTGGAAGTGCAAAAACATGCAATCCGATCATTAGGAGCTGGCTCTAAAAGTGAGTCAATCTTTAGAGATCTTTAGAGATTTCATAACAAAAATAAACATGTTTGCAGCCTGGAGCAGAAAACAGTATTGGTGTTCATAGCCAGATTTTCCCATTAATGACAACAGAATTTTTGAGGTGAATTTTTATGAATTTTTATGTAACTTATCAGTTAAAATTACATTAAGCCATAACATAATGCATAATTAGGGGTGTGGATGTTTTGAATGACAGTTGCATTGCAGGTATCAAACCGCAAGCTGTCTGTTTACATCACTTAAGCTAAATAGAATTGTTGTAGTTTAACTTACCACAAAAAATGTAGGAGTTGACAATATATAGGGTATGGATGCCAGATTAAAATCAAATGCAAATTAGTGTTAGCATATAAATTTAATTAAATAAATTAAATTGTCATAAATTATAAATTGTTAGCCAGCTTAGCAGTTTAGAAAAGCTAAAGGTAAGCTAATTAACTTGTGGTAACTGAGGTAAGTATTCATGTTATTACCAACAGCCAGGATTCATTCATTCAGCCCATTTACCCATTTATTGATTAAACGATTCATATGGATTCATCTTGGCTCAGGTTGATTGGCATTTCCAAATTGCCCATAGTGTATACATTAATGTGTGTGTGTGTGTGTGTGTGTGTGTGTGTGTGTGTGTGTGTGTGTGTGTGTGTGTGTGTGTGTGTGTGTGTGTGTGCTTATGGCTTGCAATGAGTTGGCACCCCATCAAGGGTGTACCCTGTCTTGTGTGTTATGTTCCCTGGACAAGCTTCAGACCCCCCTGACCATATACAACATACTTGGTGTAATGGATGGATGGATAGATGAATAGTCGTAGGGAATACTTCTATGGTTAAATTATCTTAGCCAGTCTGGGAATTTTTTGGGGGGTAAGAGGAAAAGGTTGAATGTGACTTATGTGATTAACCAACATTAATTTCAGTTTGCACATCTTTTTACACTGATTAAAATGTTGCATTTCCTACTTCAACAGTTAAATAAAGCCATAAAAAGATTTCCCCCCCATGATGTAAGAATCAATAAGCACAAAGTGATGCAATAAGCCTGCTAGAATGGTGCACAATATCTTTGGTAAAGTTGCCAGCATCAGGCCCAAAATCGAGCGTTGTTTAAAGTTAATAAATGGAAGAGCTATGCTTGTCCTAGACTTAAGCAAAGGGTTTTTCCTTTGCAGCATTCGTTAATTGTGCCCAAAGTAGATTTGTGCAAATCTAATAAAAGTTAAAAAGATTTGTTCTTCCTATAGTTACATGTGAATACACCTAACTATAAACAATGTGTATCATAGTTATTGCATGCAAAATTAAATAGATTTTTTTTAGTATGGTGTGTGCACATATTTTATATTAAACTTACTACAATTATATATAATGATCCAAGCTTATTGGTCTCATTTTCAAAAGAATAATACTTTTGAAAATGAATTAATAAAAAGAATGCATGTAGATAGAAAATTATGTGGTGTTAGCATTTAACATACTCATAATTGAAAGAAGCATTCTCATTCTGTTCATTGCAGGCATGGGTAAATCAGCATCAGTCACTATGGATAGACTTTTATTATCCTGATTTCACTTTAGTCTGTGGCCTTGCTTTTTACTTACATACAGTATATGTAATGTTTAAGTCATGTATCCTTATCAAACTCCAACAGTGAAACCCCTGTGAGACCTATGACTGCACCAATAAAAGCAAATTACTTTTTCAAAGACCCAAAGGATTTAAAAACAAAAAAAAAAAAAACTAACACATGAATAAAGAAAGAAAGAAAGAAAGAAAGAAAGAAAGAAAGAAAGAAAGAATATTCAAAGAGAGTTTCAACAGAGAGCCAGAAAAAAGAAAAATGAAATGAAACTGTTGTTGAGATTGCACAACCTAATGGTAATGGAATAGGAATACACATCTGGCGCTTTCAGTCTGCCCGCAGAGTTCCTAAGTAGTTAATGTATTATTTTGCATTTGTTATTTTATTGGAATTGTAATTTTATTCACTGATCTTGTCTTGTCACTAGCCACATTTGTAACTGTGAATTGGGATGGAAAAATGGCCATAGCAATAATGTGTTTAAAACCCTATCATGTATACTCTAGTCAGAGCAGGTCCATAAAGACCCATGCTAAAATATGTGGTGAAGATCATGAGCTTAATTTTGCTAGTTGACAACAATTCCTTATAACAATACAGGTATAATGTCTGTCTATAAAATGTCTGTCTGGGAACAATATGTCCACACAGATAGAACATGGTTGGGATTTCCTGGTTAGAGAAAGAGCAATAGTGGATGTAACTAAAAAATAGTCCATAGTGCATCAATATATTTGAATTGAAGGGAAGACTTTCCTCTCCAGTAAAATCTATAAGTTGAACATAAATACATACAGTAACAGTAAAAAACTATGTTGATGTTCATGTTTAGTTCATTAAATAGAATTAAATACATTTCCAAATAGATTTAGTACATTTGACATACAGTACATGTGGATCATTTTGCAGGAAAACTGTTCATTTGGATATTGGCAAAATTATTCTTATTTTAGCTGTCCACAACAATATATTGGAGTTGGTCAGATAACAACAATTGGCCAAATCAAAAACGTGATCCGGCAAGCAGTTGTAACTGTATACAGTATTACAGTGAGAGAAGAAATGATAGCCAGAGTGAAGCCAGAATGAAGCCAGATATACATACATCTTGTATATGATCAGAGTTGATGATAGGGTTATGTCTACCACAAGATTTTGACAAAAGTACTGGATCCCTTGTGTTATTGATGTGACTGCTGACAGAAATGGCATGATGAATTCCAAAGTGTATCATGGTCAGATTTATCCAAATGTTTTAAAACTTATTGGACAAGGCTTCATAGTGCAGATGAAAAATGACCTACGGCATATTTTTAAGGCAAGCTATGATTTTAAAGGTGAAGTGGAATTTAAAGAATGTTTTGCATTGGCCTGCAAGTCAATCATCTAAATCCAAATCTACTTAATCCTGCTGAAGGCAGAAAGGAAAATGCGACAAGAACAAGCAGTAACTGCAGAGGTGGAAAGTAACAAATTACATTTATTTGCATAGTACTGTAATTGAGTAGTTTTTTTGTACTGTATGTCTACTTTTTAAAGTAGTTTTTAAAATTTGTCATTTTACTTTTACTTAAGTATGTTTTGTTTGAAGTATTATTCTTTGTTACATTTGAAATCATATTCGCTACTAAATAAAAAATAAATGAATGAAAATGAAAAAAAAAATGCAGTTGGGAAGGAAAAAAAATTGCACCCCGCAAACCACAGCACTGATTAATTGATTGATGGGTGGAAAGAACAAACGTTGAGAAATTCACAAGAACGATGGAGACGGACAAAACAGATGCCAGTGATGCAGACCCAGCTGAAAGTGAAATGCCAGTAAATTTTTATGAAGCAAAACCCTGGCCATTGTAACGGCCACTACTATGTTATATACCACATTATTTATGTACAGTATGTTATAATTTTGCAACGGTGAAAGAGTAAAGGTTTTGTGCAGAACAGCTCTGAGCTCTTTTTTCTCTCAGCTATCCGGCGCAAAGCGTCACACCATATTTAAGCAACCACTTTGATTTCAAGAACAAAAAAGGCAACAGCATTATTATGCAAAGGTGTTCCGTCAAACTAGTTTGAGATTTATATCTGCTTGTCGTTTTTGAACTACACTAGAATATCCCATCCCATCGCCGCTGTAAAAAAAAAAAAGGCAATTCTGTAACTTTTACCCTGAGTAAATTTTTTATGAGCTACTTTTTACTTTTACTTAAGTAGATTTTACTTTACTTGTTCCTCAGTAAAATTTCACTGAAGCAACGATACTTGTACCTGAGTACAAAAGTTTATTACTCTTTCCACCTTTGAGTAACAGAACAGCTGAAGCGATACCCCAGCAGAGGATCGCCAGGAAATAAAAACAGCATCTGGTGAGGTCTTTGGGTTCCAGAGCCATATAAAAAAATGCTGGCCAACATTTACTGGATTTGGATGTAAACACCCTTTAATTAAAACTGAATGTCTGTACTTATATACACTATTTAATGTAAATTCCATGTAGATGCTAGCATTAATAATAATAATAATAATAATAATAATAATAATAATAATAATAATAATAATAATAATAATAATAATATTCATAATTGTCTCAATCTCTTTAATAGCCTAATGTGTTTGTTTGTTTGAGTTTTGGTTTTTTTTTTTTTTTATGTTTCATTACAGCATTACATTTAATCTGTAATAAGTTTACTTTCCCTTACTTTACTTTACTGTACTTTACTTTGCTTTACTTTAGCTTTTCCAATGCTATTGCTCTCCAACAATGACTAAATTAGCTTACGGCAATTTTCACCTCTGGATTGGCCCTCATGTGTTCCAGCCATTGAGCTTGTGCTTACTGGAAAAAAAAAGAAAAAAAAAAAACATAACATGCAATCATCTTTTCACATCATCACGAAAATGTATACTAAAATGGCATTAGCAATTTTTTAAAATCTCTTAAATTCCAAAAGGCAGTGTATTCAACCAAGAACTCAAGCAATAACTGTACTATAAAGCCAATAATCAACAACTGCTTCAACTGCTTCTTACAACCTTGCAAATCTTGGCAAGTACTCCACCATACAGTACCATATTTTTTATTTTATTTTATTTA
This sequence comes from Clarias batrachus, assembly GCA_003987875.1. Lineage (NCBI taxonomy): Eukaryota > Metazoa > Chordata > Actinopteri > Siluriformes > Clariidae > Clarias > Clarias batrachus. Next base: position 59,706 of record QMIH01002424.1, on the reverse strand, counting down.
TTTATTTATGTATGTATGTGCGTGCGTGCGTGCGTGCGTGTGTGTGTGTGTTTCGAGACTACTTTGAGTATGTTCTACTGTTTCATTTTGCATTCACCATTTCATTGCTTGTCATACATGGGAAGCAGCGGAAAAGCAGCAGCATTACAGCACATCTATTATTCATCAGGCAAAGGCTAATAGCTCAGTTGGAGTTGCTGACACTAAGGTTTTATTTCCAGCCCGATTTTTCAGTCCAACTTTAAGGCACTGACCAAAGAAAGAAGAAACACACACATATATGAGGACACACACACATATGAGGACACACACACACAGCATGTCCACCGCCACTGTCAAGATGCACTATGTGTCCATATATGCTCAGGCTTATTAAAGCATACACACGTAAAAGAAAAAAAAAAAAAGGAAACCTTTGTGGCTAAACACTTTAAATTTTCATCAGTGGCCTCTCCAATCCTGTTTCTAAAAACATGGATGGACATGTATCCGGCTAACAGTGGCTTTTATGGCTTTTAACTCATTTCATTCTAACTAGTTTATCTTAAAATTACCCTAAAATTATGATAATGATGCTAAATATCATTATTTTTTACAGCCATGTGAAATACCTACCTATCTGGCAGCTTATTGTAGGTTGCCTGTAAAAGACCTGTACTCTCTATGTTTACACTAAACAATTTGCTCCCTAGACTTTCTGAGAACCACCATGGCAAATGGTCATGCTATGTATTTGCTATAGAATTCTCAGTGTTCACACGGTGTGAGTCCTTATGTCTCTTTAATAGTGGATGATAGCTCTTTGGGGCAGCATGGTGGCTTAGTGTTTAGCACTGTTGTTTTGCACCTCCAGAGTCCAGGTTCGATCCATGCCCCAGGTCTGTGTGCATTGAGTTTGCATATTCTCCCCATGCTTGGTGGGTTTCCTCTGGATACTCCGGTTTCCTCCAGTCCAAAGACATCCAGATTAGGCTAATTGGCATTCGCAAATTGCCTGTAGTATGTGAATGTAAGTGTGTATGTGTGTATATGTATGTAGGTGATGCCCTAAGTCTTCTGGGATAGGCTCCAGGCCCCACGACCCTGTATACAGGATAAAGCAGTGAAGAAGTTAGTGAATGATGAGATGGAGTTCCGTCTCTTTTTTTTTTACTGTCTACTAAACGCTGGCTGTCTGTGGCCTAGGTGCCTATTACAAGTTATTCAGTTTCCATTACTGCTTTTGTAATAATACTGTTGCCTAGATTTTATGAAATATATATACAGCCATAAAACATTGGCTTAGAAGTGCTATATACCAAAGGCACAACTAGAAACCTTTCAGGGCTTCTATAAATGCTTCATGTATGAGGCTAAGAAATGTTTGTACTTAACCCCTGCCTTTATCTTCTGCCTGCAAATATCATTTTGGCTGCAGGATTAACTAGCATAAAAATAAATCCAAGCAGTCTGTATAAATACTGTATGTCTAAAATATAAGGGGCAAATAATTTAGCAATGCTAAAAGTTTGCTTTTATTTGAGATACATACAAAATAGGGCCATTCATGCAAAAAATGGAAATCTCAAAATTTGACTATGTGAAGGTTTTCCCTGGGCCATCACACATATTGCCTGCTTAAAAAAAGGATGGAAAGTTATTTTAGTTACATTCATCTCTTTTCACAGCCAGACATTAAATGTCCACACAGGCGCTGAGCTGGCAGTTCTTTTTTATAAGCAATTGTAAAAAGTTGACTCACTTTATGTGTTTGTTGCTGCATATATGAATTATTTTACTAAGTTTAATTTACGACACTTAAACATGCTCATACCTTTTCTAATTCCTTATTTCCAACAAATATGCATTGAATTTTGCATCCCCGTTGAAGTATTATAAATATGCTTGTTCCCTCCATTTTCAGGCTTCAAAAAAACAATTACACTAAAGGAGCACTTGCCAAACATTTTCTTGCCATGATGGCCTCAGGGACTATGACACATATGAGGGGTATTTTCCTGCTTGGTACATATTAGATCTGTTTTTCACATTATGTTCACTTTAAGTACAGAGCCAGTCCAGGTAATCTTGTTACGCTCTCATTCAATGAAAGTAATTCTGCTGTCTGGCTGCAGCCAAGGCATCACTTTAACATCAGTTTCATTTAAAATCCACTCTGTGGCCTCCAGTGAGCTACCTAGCACATTTAAGACCAGTCCATAGCATGAGAAGTCTTTCTGACCTCACATGCCAATAAAGTTTCAGCTAATTTAATGATTATAGATTAAGCTCTAACATAGAAACTGTTTTACGTTTAAAGAACTTGGTACAGTTTTGGATTTGTTTCAGGAGTTTATTGTGCACAATAGAAAATTTTCAAATCTAAGTGACGTACAAGGCAACAATTCATGTGCTGCAGGAACAATTCATGTGCTGCAGGAACAATTCATGTGCTGGGAAGACTCTATTTATGGAAAGTAGAGAGGTAATTATAAGCTGTATTGTAAATGATTCACCTTTTTTTAATGTGGATAATAAAACACCAATTACTTTTTGTTCCCTTATGAATAGCAATACCATCTGGGCTGTGTATAGTTGAGAATGTTGGTTACTATTGACCTGTGCTTTCAATTTGTCGATATTACTCTGTAGATGTATATACACTCCCAAGTGTGCTTTCTTTGGCACAGCTAAGTAAGTTTGCATCACAATCTGATTAGCAGAGGGAGTGACTGTTTGGTCTTACAACAATATGTGCAAAACAAACACTTAATAATTCGGTACTATTGTAGCATGGAAGATGAAACATAATTAGAACAAATACTGCAGTCTGTTAATGGAATTATTATGTGAATAAACCTGTCTAATACAGTATTCTCCAATGAATCATTAAAAAAAAACCCAAGCTAAACAAGTTACCTTCTCTTTCTATATTGGTTTCAGAGTATTCAGAATCTGATTATAATTGATTTAGTTACGGTTTGATATGAGTTATAGAAAGTAGTGTCATGTAGGATAATGGTGGTATGGTCGATGGTGGTATGGTCTCACAGCAGCTGAGAAATGGCTTGAAGTTCTACACAGGGCTCAGATGGTAAAGGACAACACAATTAGTTATATGTTCCTTGAGGGTTGATGTGCAATGCCAAGATGTCCCAAACATAGTGAGGAGTAGACATATTGCATCAGGTGGTTTTATATTTCAATTTGGTTACTTTATTTAAATTTTGAAATTTAGTGCTACCAGACCTTCAGAATCTCAATCTATGATCCCTGGCTTATGTAAATAAAAAGCATTGGAAGTGGCTGAACTCAGACCCTACCCCAAATCCAGTAACTTCAGAAATCTTTTTTTAGTTGTTTTCTTTCATTGATGCAGGATAATTTGACTATAATTTGTTACTGAAACAAAGTAATATATTTTCCATGACCAAGGGATACATCTTCCAACATGCTTGGTTATGAAATGAGAATATAGTTGTGAGCTGAAACATAATAATCACGGCAGTACTTATCCAAACTAAGGGATTTGCTAATACAAATGTTAATCATTAGTAACCTAATTAAAATCTGAATATTGTTTATTCATTAATTAAAAACAAAGCAGAGATATAATTACAAGCCAGGATGAGCAGGCCAAGCACTGTGCCATCGCAACCTGGGTGCTAAGACCTCTAAAAAACCCAGACGCTGATGTCACTGAATATGATATCACTAAGGATGTCACATAATTTTAAGACATCATCATGGCTGGACGTGTCTTTCTAGTGCAACCGGGCAGCGATGGCACAGGTTATTTTGCCGGCCATACTTGCACACTTGGCACAAGTGCCAAGCTTGTTTGTGTGGACCAGGTGGTCCGCTGTGGTGACCCCTTGACAGGAGCAGCCGAAAAATCAACAACAACATGCAAGTGTGTATGAGCTATGCAGCAAAATCTCTTGTGACGGCCCAGGGCCCAGACTCTCTGGCATCATAATGGTAGCAGGTTCCAACTGAGTTTTTAAGCAAGTTTAGACCTTCAAAAAGGCCAGGATGTTAAAAAAAATCCATGGAAATACAATAGGGCACTCGCACACTATGACATCTGCATTATAAGACATCAATACTATTATAGCAAGGCTATCATAGTCACTGTGTCATAGTGCTTGGGCCCTAAATGGAAACAAACCTGCCGCTGTCTCTCAAAGTTCCTTGCAGTCTCAGGTAATTACTCTGGCTTTCCTTTGTTTTGCCAGGGCCTGAAATGCAGGGGAAAATGTCAGTCTAGAGTAGAAAGCAACATACACATATCTGTCTGTGTTGTTAATTCTCCCATGTTCCACAAAATGAGAAGGTTATATTGTGACAGCCATAGGACATCAGGGGGTTTTTCATGTGAGTGAAGGACCACCAGGGATATGGCTTTTCTTTTTAGGACACCAGTTCACAAGATGACAGTAAAAGTATTGTCCTGTACTCTGTTTGTGTAAATCAGTTGTCCGTAAGGTGCTTTGATATGTAGAGGCATTTTACTGTTCTCTGAATTAATATGTAAGGCAATATGATTTTCTTCCAATCCAATAGATCAATGTCAGTTACTACACATCTTGCAGTTATGTAGCCATGTCTGGAATTTTAGGAAAGGAGTCCAAAAATCTCAATCTATCACATTCCTCTGTGTGTTCCTCAGCAAAATCATTAAATACATATACAAATTGTCCTACCATGTGCTGTGCCATGCCACTTAAAAGCAGCACATTGATTATTTGAAAGCAGTGTAATAAAACTCAGAAAACTAGAATTCATACAGTACTGTAAGTACTGTATGAGAATAGCTCTCTATCACTAATGTATCTTCATCTGTCTTTCACTGTTAAACACAAGGACAAAAGATGAAGCTGTTATTTTTGGTGTCTGACAGCTTGAGCATGTTTCCTTTCTGTTGGGTTGGGATGAGGCTGGAGGTCATAGCTAGAGAGGAGAGGATGGGGAGGGGAGGCATCTGCCCCACACTGTCAGAGATAAGACAGAGAATGATATGCCCAAATGGCAGGGAGAAAGAATATGGGGAATTATCTGGTATTCCCAGGACTTTAGATTTACACTGAATGCCAGCCAAGAGCAAACAAGACATTAACCGATTCTTGGCTGCTGAAACAAGTCATAGCCTTTCAACGTTTTAGCATTTTGGGTTCAGTTGAAATGGTATAGCTGAGATTGTTTAAATAATTATTTTAGAAAGTCACCAATTCAAGTCCAAGTGGGAATTCACCAGTCTCGCTGACTGACTCCAGAGCCTGGCATTTTACATGTCCTTACAATTGTGACTGCAAAATGTCTTTTTGAATAAAATTACTAGGGCATTTATTTTCTCCAGATATTTTGGATAGCTTTTATTTATTATGTTTATTTTTTCTTACTTAAATACAAGTGCTTCAACTCTAATAAAATTAATTTAAATTCTTTGAATATAATAATGCATATGTTTACATAAGAAATCACAGCACTCTTGCAAAAATGAAAATGAAGAAAAGAAGGCAAAAAAGAAAGGCAAAATTGCCTAGAACCATGGCTGCCAAGAACTACACCACACAAAAATTGCATTTCAGTCTCTGTAAAGTGTACTTGGGGCTCCCTGCTTCCTGTGCAGGAAGCAGTAAAACTTTCAAAGCGTGTTTGGAGATGCTTTACCCGCACTGTGGATCAGTCAGAGGTACTGCGAGGTGTGGCTGGAGCTGGAGTTTTTTGTGTTCGAGGTAAATTGACCTTTCTGTTTTGGATGTGATTCTGTGGTTTTCCTGACTTCCAGTTAATGTTCATCTTAATCTCAGGATTTACAATTAGCAATATTTTGGTTTTTAATAGTGTTTGCGATTCATGTGATATAAAAATTTGAATCTATGGAACGCCCCAGGGGTCATGTGGTAAAATAATAATANTACATTTTATTTATTATAATAAATAAATAAAAATAAAAATCTTTATCTTTATCTTTTTCTTGTAAATGTTATACAGGAGGACAGACGGTGATGCCTGTTTGAACCATTTTAAAATCCTCGTAGTGTGTACTGTTGAAGGGGAAGAACCGGATGATGTATCCATTATACTTGAAGGAAAGGAAATTTCGCAAGAATGTGGCAATACTGCAAAGTCATGTGCACTGCTTATGGGACTAATGTATGCCCTTAACTTTGCTTCAGAAGGCTATTAAGTTTAAATAGTTTGTTCTAAAAAGGACTATTCTACAGTTTGTTTTATGTATTTTTTGCTATATTTTTCTGAACAAATGCTGTACTTTTTTTTTTTTTTTTACAGTTTTGTTTAAAACAAGTATTTCAGGCCCTGGTGCCATCATGCAGCTGTTCCTATAGATGCAAAATTGAACTGAATGCACTTTTACTAAAAAGACAATCTGTATCGAGACTGTTAATGTCAAAAACATTCGGTAATGTTGGTAAATAATCTGTTTAATAATATTTTCGTTGTGTGATTTGTGAAAGATATACAGTACAGACCAAAAATTTGGACACACCTTCTCATTCAAAGAGTTTTCTTTATTGTGTTCTTTATTGTGTTCTTTATTGTGTTCTTTATTGTGTTCTTTATTGTGTTCTTTATTGTGTTCTTTATTGTGTTCTTTAGCCCAAACAAGTCTCTTCTGCTTGTTGCCTGTCCTCTGCTGCTAGAACTCTGTGTGGCATTGACCTGCTCTCTGATCTGAGATGCTGTTAACCTGCGATTTCTGAGGCTGGTGACTCGGATGAACTTATCCTCCCCGCAGCAGAGGTGACGCTTGGTCTTCCTTTCCTGGGGCGGTCTGCATGTGAGCCAGTTTCTTTGTAGCGCTTGATGGTTTTTGTGACTGCACTTGGGGACATTTTCAAAGTTTTCCCAATTTTTCGGACTGACTGACCTTCATTTCTTAAAGTAATGATGACCACTCATTTTTTTCTTCACTTAGCTGCTTTTTTCTTGCCATAATACAAATTCAACCTCTTTGAATGAGGTGTGTCCAAACTTTTGGTCTGTACTGTAGATGAAATAATTACGGTTTCTTTACAAAACATAAATTAGCAATGTTCACATTATTATAGGGAGTAATATAAATAGATAAAATCAAGTAAGGGAAAATCTTACAAAACAAAATTATAGTAAGATTTGCTTAATAATTCATAAAAACAAGGTATTATAAAGTATATAATATAACTAAAATTGTTATATTAGGTAAAACAAGGCTGATATAACAATAAATTAACTTTACTTGATTATTTTAAATAAAACCAACTTGTGAATTGAATATAATTAAGTAACTTTTACTTGATTTCTTCATGAGCGTTACTTCAATTATTAAGTTGATTTTACCTGACCATGATGGGTGAGTTGTACTTAATATAGGAGCAATAAAATTTCATCAAGTAAATCTTACAAGTCCTTTTTTTCAGTGAGGAAACTTCCCTTGATAAAATCCTTCAAGTTGAAACACCCTGAAACACCACCAAACAGATATCACACCATGCATTACCCTCATAACGTAAGCAACTAAAATACTTGTTACTACTGGAATAAAATATTTTATATATATTGAGACAAAACAGATAGATTACAAAACGGATACTACTGAAATTTATATAACTTGTGACTAAATATTATTAAATTAATTTGACATACAATATGTACAAGACTGTCATTCCTAAGGAGATTGATATTATGCCGATTAATAGCCTATGTACAGTGCTGGCACCCATGGTTAAGATGTGTTCTTAGGCTCCTAATAAATAAATTTTTTAATTGAAACAATATAGAACCACAAAGCAAAAATAACGAAAAATCCCTTTACTTATACAGTTGCAGTGGAGAATAAATACAGTTATTCAGTGGGGAAAAAAATCCCACATGAAATCATGTGTGCCAGAATTATTGGCTCCCCTGATGTTAATACTTCATACAATCCCAAGACAGCACTTAATCTCATCCTATAACATTTAGCAAGATTGGAGAATACAGATAGAGGGATCTTAACCATTCATTTTTGCACAATCTTTCTAGATCATCCAGAGTCCTGGGTCCTTTCTTTTGCACTCTCCTCATCAGCTCACCCCACAGGCTGAGATGGCCATGAGAGGAGCTTGATTTTGTGCCTGCTAAACCATTTTTGTGTAGATTTCTCCACACCTTTTTCTCGTGTTTTGTACACACATTATCCTGCTGAAAGACCCAATGACAGCCTATCTTCAGCTTTCTGACAGAGGCCATCAGGTTTTGATTTAAAATGTCCTGATATTTCAGAGAGTTCATGATGCCATGCTCCCTAACAAGGTTCCCAGGGCCTTTGAAAGATAAACAGGCCCACAGAATCACAGATCCTCCACCATACTTCACGGTGGGCAAGAGGTGCTTTCCCACACCTCTTTTGTTTTATGCCAGACGCAGACAGTGTTTGTTGCCCAAAAGCTCAATCTTAGTCTCGTCTGACCACAGCACACTTTCCCTGAGACATTGTGACCCCAAGATGCCACTTTTTGATGCAGTTCCTAACAGTGAGCTTTTAAGATTTTTTTTCTTTTCTTACCATCCTCCTCACTGTGCGTGGTGGCAAGATAAATATATGCAAGATGCAGATACCATACAAATCACTATTATTAAGTAATAGTAATAATATGACATCTTTGATAATAATGAATGGTGCTTGACATAAATGCCATGTGTGAGGTCCAGAGAAGTACATTGACTGATGGGTAATTTTGGTTGTCCACTTCCAAAGAAGTGATAAACCATTGTGTTTGCCTACACTGTTTGCAGTTCCCTTTGAGATGAGCAGTTTCGCTCATTCATATGTTGTTTGCTGATTGCCTGTCCATTGCCTGATCAAAAGCCTTACATGATTATACAGTACAGTATATTTAAAATGACCTGATGATCATTACACACATTTGCCAAGTAAATATTTACTTATATTTGACCCAATAAAGAAGGAAGGAAAGCATGTAAAAAAATGTTTAACAAAAAAGTAACTAACTGACGCATGCTGTGTGTGCCACTTTGCTCCAAGTTATTGCAGCACTGCAGTGTTCTTCCCCTCCCTTGTTTCTTCCTTCACCCCTGATTCTTTTTCTCCCCCTCTTGCTGATCCTCAGCTTTATTTATGTCACCGTGTTATTCTCACTGAATAGGAAAAAAAAAAGATTTTTATAGCACAAAATATACTTGGAGTTTGTCAATTTAACTGCATGTATGCCCAAGCATCACCTAAACACAAGGAAACATTGCACATGCATTCTTTTAGAAGGCATATTTCACTGTCAGACAAATGCCATATAATAGACCCTCTGGTTACTCTGACATTTTCTTACACACCTAAGAAGCATATGACATTTACATTTAGATACCATGCCCGAACAAGCAACCTCTGCAACTTACACAGCTTCACTTTTAACTGTCTTTGTGTCCCACAAATGTATTCGAAAAATGTTCTCTCTTATTATTGATCACTGCTTTTCTTCACCAGAGTTGAATCTTGGCTATATTTGGAAAGTGTTCTTTTTCCTGTCACTGTGGTTTTGGAGTTTGACAAACGAGCCATCTGAGTTTACGATTTGACCTCTGCAAATCTCTCTTCTCCTCCTTATTTGTCTCTTTATAAGAATTTACAGTATAGACCACAGTTCCTGGATGGATGGATGGGTGTGTGTGCGTGCGTGCGTGCGTGCGTGCGTGCGTGCGTGCGTGCGTGCGTGCGTGCGTGCGTGTGTGTGTGGAGTAACATCCACAACAATGGCATGGTAAGTTTCCCAACATAATATTGCCTAGAGTATCACACCGTCTCTGAAGCTTGTCTTTCAATAATGCATTCTGGTGCCATTTAAGGGCAACTGAGCACCGACATGACTTAAAAAAATAATAATAATCAAGGACAAGGTTAAGTGTAGCTATTCTCACCCATCCAATTCAACCCATACACAGCAAGATACATTGCACTGTATGTTCTGATACCCTTTGATCATAGCCAGCATTTTTAGCAATTTGTGCTACAGTAGCTCTATAATGAGATTGGCCCAGACAGGCTAGCATTTTCATCCCACATGTTGTATTCATCAGGTTGTAAATTTGGTAGGTACTAATCAGTGCATACAAGAAAACCCCACAGGACTTGTCATTTTGGAGATGATCTGATCCATTTTGACAATTTGGCCAATGTCAATGTCACTCAGATACAGTATAATGAAAATCCAAGAGCTACACTATGCAATCCACAGGCCTAATTAAAGTGGGATTAGGAAATAGTACCTTAAGTCCATGAAAGTACTGAAACAATATCTTTGGGATATCTTTTGGAGTTCAGGGATCATCATGCTCGTGGAGAGCAACATGAATAGCATCATGTTTCACACACACACACACACAAAAAAGGGAAAGGAAAAAAAGAATGGTGAAGGATGAATGATGATTTTGTCTAGTTTTAAAGCAATGTTGCAAAATATCTCCAAAATTATGTCAGAAAATAACAATGTCCTACATTTTTTACTTTACTTCATTTTAATGTTGCTAACGGTTCCTGAAATATGGGGTACTTATTTTCCCAACCTGATTTCTGAATGCATTTTGTTTTAAACTACTTTGTCCCTGCAGGTGAAGATGAGATGGATGATGCCCAAAAGCCTTAGCAAGACTAACTGGTTCATCATTTGTTTGTTTTGGCTGTACTAAAGATAAAAAAGATTAAAGTTTAAAGATGAAAGAATAAAATTGATTTATTTTGTCATGGATTACCTAGGAGACATCTTCCCCTTGCCAACTGCCACATGTGACCTTTTCACTGTGGCCATATAAAAAAGAAATGATAGGTTAATTTATAAACAGGTTGATGGTAATCAACTTTTCCCAATAAATTCTAATTTAAAATATATTTTTTGGGTGTCCAATGATATTTCCAGCATGGCAAATTGGATCAGGGAACATCTCACAGTTTTATTTTCCAGTGAATTATAGTGCTTGGGCGGCAGTGGCCCAACAATTAGGGCATTGGGTTGCTGTTCAGAAGGTTGTAATGTGCATGTGGCAAATCAAGGCTTCTACTTTTTGATCAGGTAGCGTGTTGTTTAATAACACACAGTATGTAGACTTGGTCTTTAATGGAATGTACAATGTGTACATTTTTTCTATGCCTATAATGTTGAAGATGCAGAGTTGGGGATTATTCTTTATATAATAAATCAAATGGACTATATAAATAACAAAATATTATTATTTTAATCATATAATGAGTGGGAATATATGTATTTCAATATTTAATGTAAGAACAATTGAGCCATACACTGTTATACATTTATGCCAGTAAAACACAGATGTGTATATTAATTCTGTTAAGGATATTTGAAACCACTCACTCACTCCCTCACTCCCTCACTCAATTAATTCTGGGGCCAAAAGCCTATCCCAGGAGACACGAGACGGGGTACACCTTGGACAGGGTGCAATCCCTCAAAGGGCACACATGCATACACACACTCATCGCGTGCAATTTGGAAATACCAATTAGGCTAATCTGCAGGTCTTTGGACTGTGGGAGGAAACCCAACAAGCACGGGGAGAACATGCAAACTCTATGCACACAGAGACAAGAATCAAACACGGACCACAACCCTGGAGGTGCAAGGTGACCATGCTAACCACAACACCACCTGTATCTTGAAAATACAGTGTAACTGGACTGGTCTGAACTGGAAATGTCACTGATTTGTCATAGGCAGCACTTTGGTGCAGCAGGTCGACTTAGTGCCTCACAGCTGCCATCACTCTTTGTGTGTGGTTGTGTTTGTTTATTGTGCTTGCATGGATTTCCTCTGCACTTTTCAAGCTTCCATTTTCTATACATTAACATCCAGTGTGTGGATCTGCTTTGCAAAATTGGCTGTATTGGCAAAATAATGAATAAACAATTAATGAATGAATTAACAAACTAAAATAAAAAATCTTTAAATTGTGTTTGTGGGAGCAGCAAAAAAATATAAACAGTACTGTATACAATACATATAACCTCTGGCCCGTGCTATGACACATATTGTACTAAGGGTATAATTTTTTTTTTTTAATACTATGGATCAGAGCCATAGTTGGGGATGACCTTTCATGTTTTTTTGTTGTTGTTGTTGTTTTGTTTTTTGGATAGACGTTTTTGGATTCATGGGTCTTGGGAACAAACCAATGTATACTTTAAATACAGATGAGACAAAAATGTGAGAATTGCACACTAAAATTCCCAATGTGCAATATGAACAAACTATCCATCAAAGCAATAGGACAGCTTTTATATGATAACTTTAAAAAAAAATCTGATAAAACTGACAAAAATGTCACTCAGCCTTTGTGACTCCCTGACATTAGATCTAAAGTGGCTTTTTCAAAAGCCTGCCTTAGAAGCTTGGTTTTGGTGTATTGTGTCTCAGATGCACTTATGAGGAGGATTATGAACTTTTTAAGGTTTTGCCCAGACAGAGAAAGTCTTAATCTCGGCAATGCCAACAATGCACTTGTAGACAGGTATCTGAGAAAGTGTAATTGGCTCTGCACTTGAATGGGATGGATGGCCTGTTTCCCTCTTTGTCGATTATCCAGGCAATCACAGTCGTGACTGGCATCTGAATAGGGCAAATAACTCCAAAGTCGTGGGTATCTCTTAGCTATCTAATATAATAAACAAATTTAATAAGTATTATTGACTGCTGGGTAATTTTGCTTTTAATTAATGATAGAGAAAGAATGTTATTACCATCAGTAAGCATATTCATAAACATGAATGGTCATAAACAATGAAATTGCTTTATGAATTGACTGTGCTTTATACCTCTTGCACAGTCTCATCTTAACATCACATCAACGAAGTTTCATTTTTCTCTATTTTTGTCTCCTTATTATTATTATTATTATTATTATTATTATTATTATTATTATTATCATCTACACACTCATTCTCCTAATACAATTCATAGAGGAGCTGCACATCTTAAACAACTTCTGACTGGACTTCATTACTTTGGAGAATTTTACTTCATTTCACTGTGCCTCCTCCCTCTTGTTTTTTTTTTTTTTTTTTGGGACCTGACCTTCAAGAACTACTCTCCAACACACAATGGATGAAACAATCTGGACCTGTTCTTCTGCTGATTTTTGTAACCTTTAGACATCAATGTAACCCCTGCTCAACTTTTCAAGTCACTACTTTGTGTTTTACACACTTGCCTGTAAGCATGACCTCATGCATCTTAATCACTGGCTGAGATGAGAAGCATATGATACACTGGAAATCCTATATGGAACCATGCTAACTAAATGGATCAGTTATGTTTATATTTATGGCCACTGGGCCATAAATAAGAGAAGTATTTTTTATATTTAACAGTGTTTTAGGGTAATGTTGTTCATGGACCCTGTCCCATTTGTGCTAGCGGTACTGTACCTTTAAAAAGACATCCATCTCACAGAAGAATTTTCTTTGCTTCATCAATACTGGCCTGTTGATTTCAGCAAGCTAAGTTATGATGTCTACTGAAGCACTCCAATCAAGAAAAGCATCCATGAACTGATGGGAATGGAGACTGCTGGTACTCACTATTTGAGACGAAAAGTCAATATATTGCCATACTTTCTATAAAGGTGGTTGTGAAACTTATGGCTTGAGGCTTAGCAGGCGGATTGGCTCATGGCTTCTGATAGCAACCTTTCGATTGTGGGACACGTCTGGGTAACTTTATGTTAATTTGGTTCTAATGTTGCTTATCAATATTCAGCTGTACAAGGGAATGCATGAAGGCTGAAATTAAGGCTGTCTAAGGAAATATTAAGCTGGATCCTCCTGAAGATTTAATGCTTAACTAATTTTAAGTCAGTGACTGTGGTTTCTACAGTTCATGTGTTTCCTAAAGAAGGTTACACTTTCAAAACCACACTAACACATACAGATACCCTGATTATGCATAACATTAAAACCCAAAACATTAAGTCCTGTAATGTGCAAGTTGCACTTGTGCCATGGGCTGCAGGGTGGGGCCTTCCTGGATTGGACATGTTTGTCCAGAGTATTTCCTGGGTGCTCGATCGAATTAAGATCTGGGGAATTTGGAGGCTTGATTAACAACCTTGAATTCCGCCTGCTCAGCCTCATATGCATCAGGCTGTGATGCAGAGGGTGTTCTGATATCCCTGATATAGATGGCCCTCATTGATGTTTCTCAGGAGTTTGTTCTGCATTGGCTTTTCTGTGAGATCGGACCAGATGGCCTAGCTTTTGCTCCCCACAGAGATAGATGTGCCCTGGGTGTCTATGATGCAGTCACCAGTTTAATGGTATATAAATTGATAATCAATGTTACTGATTTCACCTGGCAGTGGTATTAGTGTTGTCACTGATCAGTGTGCATACAGATTTACAGAGATCTCATGTTAGACCAGGTTGATGAAGGTTTGCACTTACAATACAGACCCATATCAAATAACCGACATGCTGATTTGCAAAGTGTATAATACTTTGGTTAATGTGAGTTTAATATTGATATTGTGAACACAGCAATAATTTAGCCAGCACTTAAAGTTATGAAAGCCATAAAATGGGTTAAGAATACATCAATTAAATAAAATTAATAATAATTAATTACTATTTTTGCAATTTGTTTCAATTAATGTTCTTTCCTCAAAGAAATGTTATTTTGCTTCTTTCTCCTACCCATTTCCACAGTAAAGGTGACACTGAAGAATAATCATCTAGACGTTTTTATAGCTTTTGAGAGCTACTTCTCTAGATATATTTAGGAGATGACTATGATTTCTGGGAATTCTGAAAGTGTGATTATACAGAATGACTTGCACTAGCTTTTGGTTTAAGCAAAGAATTTCAACCTACTGTCATCAGCTTGTCAATGATTTTCTTGTGGGTGGTGGATAGTAACTTGACGATAAAGCAAAACAATCATGCAGTGGCAGATGCCAGTGTTTATTAAGGTTTCAGGATTTGAGATGATGTGATCTTGCAAGAGGGAGAGTTGTTGAAGGCAGCATTTCTAGTTTAATTTCTCAAAGTTTGCTTTGAAACATGTTCACATACTCTTCTATGCTAACAGATTTTAAAGCACCTTCCAATATCACAAGCTCCATATTCTTATGGTCATTTTTTTTTTTTGCCTAACTTCAAGCTTCACTGACCTGATCTCTACACTGCCTAACAGGACTGATGTGAGCTGCAGATAAATGGCAAATTCTCAGCAGCTCCAGTCCTGATAAACCTGATAGTCAATAGGACTTCAGTTTGATAGGGCTTCTCAGCAAGCTCAAAGAGATGGCTTATCTGATACACTGAGTGCTGATTGTGAGCTGCGTTGGAGTGGGAGACATCCAGACTCATTCAGTTCTCTGTAGATATGACCTCTCTTCCTTCTTGGCACAGATGCCTGCTTTATCTTCAGCACAGCACATCATAAAAATATTCAGGTACTTTTCCTCTGCCACAGATTAAATAGAAATATACCCTCTAGTCTGAAGGGTTCTCAACCTTGAAGTTGCAACCCTACATGTGGCTGTCTTAAATGAAATTGGGGTAGCAGGACATTTTCATTCATTCTTCATTCATGATGTTCTTGCAAATAATTAATAGCAATGGGTAAGTGGGCTACTTAGTTATTTAATTATATTTTTTTAGTTTGTTGTACTTTACCCTAGGGACAAAGATGATAGTTAAGACAAGTTGAGAAATGCATGGTTAAAATATTTGTAACTCCGTTTCAGTTGTTACAATTTCAAAATATAAACAATTTACATAAATTTAATGTAATACCAATTTTTTTTACACATTACAAATATTGAAGGAACAGATAGCTAATTCTCTGGCAATCTTTAAACAAGACCTATGTGGACATCTAGAGAATTTCAGAGAATCTAGTTAATTTCACCACCTACAGTAGATGCCAGAACTGAACAGAACAGTCTAGATGCATGTCTTCCTCTATCTCTGAGAGATAGTGGGACCAGCCGAGATGTGCTGGAGGATCGGAGGGAACATGTTGGATTGCAGGGTGTGATTAGAGCTGAAAGTTGAGTGGGTGCTGGGCAGTTTTTAGCTTTGTAGGCAAGCATCAGCATTTTAAATGTGATGTGGGCATCTACAGGAAAACTGTGCAGGGAGCAGAGAAGTGGAATGGTGTGCATGGTCAAGTTGGAATAGGAAAGGGCCATCCCCAAAATGTTCCAGAAAGCTGGGAGCATGAAATTGTGAAAAATGTCTTGGCATGTTGAATCATTAAGAGTTCCTTTCACTGGAGGGGGCAGAGTTGGGGGAGTGCTGTGACAGTGAGGTTAATTTGTTATATTATTACAGCAGTGATTCCATTAATGTGTGTGTGTGTGTGTGTGTGTGTGTGTGTGTGTGTGTGTGTGTGTGTAAAAGTTCTCACTCAGTAGCCCCCTCCCTCCTCTTGTCTAACTTCAGCTTCACACATACGTGCGCGCACAAACACAAACACACACACACAGAAACATACACAGCTAACGGAGACACTGTTCTGTTGTATTAATTATTTTATTTTTAGATTAATATTTTTGGATTGAGGAACAAATCAACAACGAATTGTGCTAGCAAACTAAGATTTGATTGTATTTGAACACAACTGATGCTGGGTAGTAAATGTCATATTTAAAAAAAAAATTGTCCAATGATATTTCTGTTCCAAAAACTGAAGCATAAAAAAGTGAAAAGTTACAATCAAACATCTGTACAACTGTCCCTCTCAAAAGCTACACTCGATGCTGTGTGAAAAGGCTATGGGAACATCTCTGGTTCTCCGGTTTTCAAGCATGTGTATGTTTTAGTCACACTTCGCCTCTGGGAATCAGGGCTCATTTGACCAGGGGGATTGCCTCATCAATTGCTATGGCAAGAGGCGTCCCTCTTCGCACACATTTGTTAGATTTTATAGTCTGGATGTCAATGCTACTCTGGGCTCGCAGATCCTTGAGTCAGCATCCCAGACGTAGGTCTGAGACCTCCTTGGCTATTGTGTGCACACGCTACACAACCTGGGGATCCAGACACTTGCAGTGTGGCGGCATTGGTATTCTTGTTCCCATAGCGTTTTCACGCAGCATCGAGTGTAGCTTTTGAAAAGGAACGTCTCGGGTTACTTAGCTGTAACCCTGATCCCAGATAAAGCGGGTCGAGATGTTGCATTTCAATGCCACACTGCGGGCGTGCCTGGACGTCATTCAGACAAAATTGTCCTGAGGATGTTTCCAGTTCACTCCTATTTATAACCTGCATGTGCACCTTATTCGGGGACGTCACCTGACTGAGGTTATAAGCCAAGGTATTCGCCGGTTTTGACATACACACTATTTCACCTAGGGAGACTGTGAAAATCTCCCTAGTTGAATAACGTGTGTTGTAACATACAGTATGTAGATTGATAATGGTAAGATAATAATGTAAAATTAAATGATGACTGATCAAGTAGAATTCTGTGTAACTTTGTTGATAATGTCCCATAACTTCAGTAGTAGGACTTGGTTGGGTTCCAACATATTGGAACATGTAATTCAATTACAATAATAAGTAAATTGTAAACCATAACAATGTACATGATATAGTTAATGGTTCATTAATATCCTCACTGTTCTTAAGTGTGTTCCGTGTTTATGCCACAAAAGAAAATTACATTATTTAATGCTGGTCACTTGGAATTTTGAAAAATTATTTTTGAGTTACAGGACACAGTACTGTTTCATATTAAATGAAGCATAGGATGCACATTACATTTGCATGATAATATCGGACCTGTATCTGCAAACTTAGTTAAAAGATAGAATTAAAGCTATTCATGTGTATGAAAATTTGGATATGATAAATGTACGTAATTACAAGTTATACTCACCTTCCAAAACTCCTTGAATCGAATTTCATGACTTAAATCTTTCATCATAAATAGCGAAAATTCTTGACTTGGTATGAATATTTGTGAGGATCACACTACCTGATTGACGAGTGGATCTCCATTCCTAAGCATAAGTGACTTCCAGTGAAAATAGACTGTGTGTGCAACTTCAGCAAAGTGGCATGTAGAGCCACTTCCAGGATGCTTCAGAAACAGCACAACAGGTGGAATCACAGCCATTGATCAGAATAGGAGTGAAACATGTTGCTTTGGCTCAAACATGCTGCTTTGGTGTAAACAGAAGAAGTCATGTATGATCACTGATATACCTTTTGTGTTCGAACAATTAAATGTAATGAGTTGCTCTGCATATGCAAGAATAAAACACATTCAATTGAATTCAATTTTATTTGTATAAGGCTTTTAATAATTGTCATTGTTGCAATGCAGCTTTACACATGGGAATTCTGTTTTATTTTATCAATATGTAAATATGCAATGTATGCAAATATTAGTAATTCAAATTCATTCAACTTGAAAACATGGAAACAGATATTAATTCCTGCCACTTGGGTTGCAAAAATGAGTGTGCTTAGAATGCTGGTCCCAAGCGCATTCAAAACGTTGCATCAAAGACCCATGCCAAAATAACATTCTTCACAAAGTTCAGTTGTGTTGACCCCTAATGGGAGCAGCCAAAAGAAGAACAAAATGTACCACACTTACCTTCAACCACCAAGTGTAAAATAATCATTTTTAAATGTTTTTAGGATAATTAGCAAAATCTTGTCATGAGACTAACATAACTTTGATTAGTGCCAAAACTTGTCATGTCTTTACCATCTTTACATTTAATAGCTTAGCTTACTCAGAATGAGTGGATATCCATGGCTTAAACTCTGTCCCCAAGGAGTGCTATTCTGAATCAATTGTCCCTAATAATGCACCCATTATGATAAGTAAACTTTACTTTGCACATTGGAGCTTTGCTGTAAACATTCGGCACATTCAGGATGGTTAGAACACCTCTGAATCTGCTCAGGGCACCTAAGCTTGGTAACAGTTAAGAAATTCTGCTGTTCTGTGATGTTCAAATACTGGTATTACTGTCCAGAAGGTCTAAGCTAAGTGTTTATTTTAAAAGGATTTGAAACTCTTAAGTTTGATGATTTCCGTTGACTAGTCTCTCAGGGATTATCATTCAAAAAGTGTTGAAGAAGAGGATAAAAGGTTGCTATGAGAGGGACACCTTTCATATAAGCTCAAAAAGGCACTGGCTTTTTTTAATCGTCACCTGAAATTTCACACAAGAGAAGAACAACATCTTATGTTCTCATGTCTTTGCAAAATACCCAAGGTATGATGGCCTTTCTAAGACTCTATTCTATCTTCTTTGATAGAAGCTTTTATCTTCATATGACTTCAAAATTTTACAGCTTAGCTTTGATCCACATTTCATGGGCTTAGCAAGAACTGGGTGTTGCTATTTTGAGCATGGTGAATCCTTCAATCCTGTCCTCTTCCTTCCTGCTCTCTGCCCTCAGTATACAGTACATTATCCTTATATGCCCTTATCAAAACTTGCTTCTGATTAGCACACTATATAAACTTTTTATACACATTATATACACTTTTAAACCATTAATAACCAATATTTCCTGTTTCCTTGTCTTTGTTTTCTACATTTAGGCATAATTTACGAAACATACTAAACGTCTCAGGTTACTTGCTGTAACCCTGTTCCCTGAAAAAGCGGGAATGAGATGCTGCATGAAAACGCTATGGGAACATGTCTTTGTTCAGCTGGTCGTGAAGCATGTGTCTATCAAACACGCCAAACTTTGGCTTATATAACCTCGGTCAGGTGACGTCATCTGATAAGGTGCACCTGCTGGTTAAAAATAGGAGTGAACCGGAAACATCCTCTGTTCAATTTTGTCTGAAAGTACGTCCAGCCATGCCAACAGTGCGGAATTGGAGCGCAGCATCACTTTCTCGCTTTTTCAGGGAACAGGGTTACATCAAAGTAACCCGAGACATTCCCTTTCAAAAGCTACACTCGATGCTGCGTGAAAACGCTATGGGAACGAGAATACCAACGCCGCCACACTGCAAGTGACTGGACCCCCAGCTTGTGTAGCGTGTGCGCACAATAGCCAAAGAGGTCTCAGACATCACTTTGGGATGCTGACTCGAGGACCCGCATGGACATCCAAACTATAAAATTTGACAAATGTGTGCGGAGAGGACCAACCTGCTGCATCACATACTTGCTGCAAGGGGACACCTCTTGCCAGAGCAATTGATGAAGCAATTCCCCTGGTCAAAAGAACCACACTCTGGTCGGCCAACGGGACGCTATCAATAAGAGGCGCAAACCCTGTTGACAGACCCTCGCCAGGACTCCTCCTATCGCAGGAAATGCATAAAGGCCTAATCTGGGCCACATATAGTCCATTCTGTCCAGACCCAGGGGAGCTGGAGGAGTCAGAGAGTAGGAAAGGGGACATTGTGCTATTTCTTGCGAGGCAAAGCGGTCCACCTCTGCTACATAAAATTTTTCCCAGATTTGACTGACCACTTCGGAGTGGAGTTTCCCCATGTGTCACAGCTTGTCTGGATAGCAATCTGCGCCCACATTCATATGCCCCGGAATGTAAATCGCCCTGAGGGATAGGAACTTGTCCTGTGCCCAAATCAGAACCTGGTGCGCTAGCTTGTTCAAGCGGCACGAGCACAGGTTGTCCTAGCGATTTATGTACGAGACTACAGTGGTGTTGTCCACCCGCACTAGGACATGGTAGCCTCTCAACTGCTGGAGGAAGTGTTTCAGGGTCAGAAACAGAGCCATCATTTCGAAACAATTGATGTGCCAGGCGAGAAGATGACCTCTCCAACTCCCTTGGGCTGGATGGCCATCTAAGACCTCACCCTTGCCCATGAGGGAAGCGTCTGTCCATCTTGTGACAACAAGACGGACCTAGAGTGAGACCCAAATCAGAACCCAGGGTCTGAACCACATAGAAAGGGTACAAAGCCCCTGGTGCATTACCCGTATTTGCCTCTGGGGATTGGCCCTTAAGTGAAATCCCCGGCTCTTAGCCACAACTGAAACGCTCTCATGTGAAGAAGGCCCAAAGGTATCACCGTGGCTGCAGCTGCCATGAGACCTAAAGGTTTCTGAAAGTGATGGTCACTTTCAGGCCTAACTTTATTTGCTTCAGGGTGTTGAGGATGGATTCGACACGAGCGTAAGACAGCTGTGCCCACATTGTGATGGAATCCCATGTGACACCCAAATATGTTGTCCTCTGAACAGGAAAGAGACCGCTTTTTGTGGTGTTGAGTCTCAATCCTAAAGAATGGAGATGAGCTAGGGTGACATTTCGATGTCAAAGTGCTAGCGCCTGAGACTGAGCTAGAATCAGCCAGTCGTCTGTATAATACAAAATACGGATGCCTTGGAGTTGTAAAAAGCAGCCATTTTTGTTGTGGCAATATTTCTTTATGGAAATCTGCATCCTTCAGGTAAATTGTAACAAACCAATCTTCTGGTTGGATTTAAGAAACAATAATTTTGAGTCAACATTTTGAATCTGAATTTCCTGAGATAGCGGTTCAAGCTGCAACGATCTAAAATTCGACACTGCCCCCCGTCTTTCTTGGGAACCAAGAAATACTGACAGTAGTAGCCTGACTCTCTGTCTGGGAGGGGAACATGTTTTATGGCCGATGAGAGAAAGCTCCTCAGATCCGATCTTTTTGAGGCAGATTGAGAAGAGCCCCACCCCAGTCTTTACAAAGGGGTACCCGGCTGGTCACGCTCTCCCTCTGCACCTCACGCCTTGTGGTGGTCAAACCTTGGCCGATGGTCCCGACTCTTGAGCACAGTGGGGAAGAAACCTCCCAAAAGCCTGTTCATATTATTTCGCCTCCCGAAACCTAGTGGTGACGGAAATAACATCGTTGCCAAAAAAGCCAGAAGGTGAGATGGGAGCATCAAGGAGGACAGCATGATCCTTATTCTTGATGCCCATGAGGTTCAGCCACACATGTCTCTCCGGCCAATAGCACGGGCCGTCTGCTTGGTTGCACGAAGAGACAGGTCTGTGGCTCGGCGTAGCTCTGCAAACGCCCTCTCATCAATGGACCCGCCAGTGCTCAAGTCTTTGAGCAGGTCAGCCTGGTGTGCAGTGAAGCACCAGCCTGACCCGCTGCCTGAAAAGCTTTCCCCACCAGGGAAGATGTCAATCTGCATGCTTGGTGGGGAGTGTAGGCTTTTTCAGGGAGGATGATGTCCCAGGAGAGAGATAGCCCGCAAGCGTATCTTCTATCTGGGGCATCATCATATAACCACGCGCTTTTGCATCAACGATATTCGAATAAGTCGAAGTCGAAAACACGGGATGAATAAGGCTTACTCCATGAAACTCGTCATGGAGGTCACTAAAGAAAGCCACTCCCCCCGGCCACCCGACAGAAACCTGTCGTCTAATTTTGAGCACTTGGGGGAATCTCGCTTCTGTGGCTAGTCGATATGCAACCTCTTGACTGCACGTGTTATTACTTCAAGTAATTCCTCATATACTCTATCATCATTAGAGGAGCGTTGTGAGGAGGCTACTTCCATGGAAGTGAGAGAGGAAGTCTCTTCCGCCACTTCACAGGAAGCACCAGAGAGCGCTTGAGAAGTGGACGCTAAAACTTCCTGATCCTGGGAGAGCGCGAGAGAAAGGGTGAATTTCGTCTTATGCGCGTCTGGCCGATTGGCACGTGAACCCCAGGAATGTGCCGCGAAGCACCTTGATAGGGAGATCACAATGCTCGCAATCTCCCTCAAACACTCAAAACAATATTTGTGGAGATCGCCCTCCGAAAGGAATCTATCACATGGAGGCACGCATTCTCTTAACAAACTCTGCCATATCGGTGAGTTAATACTTTTCTTTTTCTTTTCTTTCGTAATTATGCTTGAACACACACACACAAACACAAAGCGGTCCTTGAAGACAAAAAGACCTGAGGATGTTTCCGGTTCACTCCTATTTTTAACCAGCAGGTGCACCTTATCAGATGACGTCACCTGACTGAGGTTATATAAGCCAAAATTTGGCCTGTTTGATACACACATGCTTCACGACCGGCTGAACAAAGACATGCTCCCATGGCGTTTTCACGCAGCATCGAGTGTAGCTTTTGAAAGGGAATATGTTAACATACAAAAACATGATTTGATCACAAAATCTCTATTATACCACCTATGAACTTTATAATTTAAAACATTTTTCCTCTCTCTAGATTTATTTTTGTTATTTTTGTTTAGTAAATTTTATTTAAGTGTTGGCAGAATAGTTAGTAAAACATGGTCACCAAATGCTCACATATTAAAATTATTCTATTGTTATTCTTTTCAAATACTTAGGAAAACCTAAGAGATAGGCATCTGTTCTTTTTACTACGTATCATTTTTGTCCAGGAGAGACTATAAAGATAATAAGGCATTCTGTTTTAAGTTTAATACTCAGAATAATTAAAATGATTAACATTTTCAAGCACATATCTGGTACTAAATGCATCAGACCATGCACTAAGTAACATGCAAGAAATATTTCACCTTAAAAGCTGGTCGCTATCTAGCATTAACTATTAAAATTAGAATTATTGTGTGCATGTGTGTGTGTATGTGTCAGTCCTGAAAGAACCATACAAAGGGCCATTCAATACTAAAAAATGGCAATACAGCTCTGGTTAAGATGATCTACTAAACCACCAAACAATTCAAAATGTATCTCAACAAACTAAAGGGCAAAACAGTAATGCTTTAGTTTTTATCAAACAACCAACAGCAACAAAAACAAATTAATAAGCCAACAAGTGCTGTTTAGTTGAAAATAAAATCCATCTTTCTTTCCTTCTGAAAAAAGCTGGCAATGATCAGAGCATAAAGGTGATCATCGGCTTTCCAGCAGCATTTCATTTATTTCAGAATCTGATGATCTTCAGGAAATCTCACCCACAACAGTTTCTAAGATTTAACAAATCCAAGAAGAAAAAAAAACTTCTCTCCTTCAGCCATCAACCTCTACCAAGCTGATAAACCACCTGAGAGACTAAATAATAATTGTTATGCTAATCTGGATGTTTCTGGTACCGGGGTAGTGATGCACCGATTTAGGAAAAAAACATTATATTAAAATCAAATTGGCTATTTAGTCCATTTGTCTTAATATGTGCCATCATTCAGTTACTTAGCAGGAGCTATGGGTTTAAATTCCCATAGAAAAAGTTTCTACCAATAAGTAACATAGCAACAGCAAATTAAAAAAAATCTGATTGGTGAATTTCACCCTACTCCATTGGGTTTGAAAGATAAAAACTTTGCATCTGATAAAAGTTTGTAGAAATTGTTTTTTCAACAATACAATAATTAAAGTTACATTTTGTCACGAACTAACCGGAGATGAACCAGAAGACAGCAGATAGCAGTTAGCCCTGTAGCGTGGATGGTAAACCCAAACGCGGAAGTAGCGCGAGCAGACAGGATAACCACGCTGGTTATTATTAGAACTCGCCCAAAGCGAGAGCAAGAGTTTACACAAATAAACCCGTATTCTAAATACACGCACCCAATCGAAAGCGAAACCCAAGAAAGTGAGTACTCACGGTTAGCCGAGCGAAGCGTCGGCAATAGCATGGGCAAACTCAATGACTGAGCAATGTGAAGCGCCATCTTGTTACCTTTTATGCTTCCTGAAACCCGACCGTATTACTTCCGGGTCCTAGTGCCGGTCGTGTTACGAGTGTGCATGACACATTTCCTTTTGAGAAATATAACACCTTGATGGTCTTAAGGTTACCCCTGCCTTATTAACATAATTACACACTCATGTCTGCCCACTTTTATTAATTTATTCATATTGCACTTTAAACCTCTCACAGTCTTTAGTAGGTTTTCTATTCAATTATCATGTTCAGCTCCCTCATCTGGAAGAATTTCCTACTGAGTACAATCAGCACATGCAAAATAATTAATTTACATATTGTTTTCACATCTACTAGATGTATGATGCTATCCACACAGCTATTCTTTGTTTAACACCTGCAACATGCCAGATGCTTGTGTGCAGAGCTGATTGCATTACACATATAAATTGCAAATTATTTTAGATTGTACATTGTGATTGTGGATTTAAATTATATCAAATCTGTAGTGATAAATCTGACAAGAATATCTTAGACGTATTGTTGACCATACAGATCAATTGACAATAGCACTTATAATTGATATGTGCAATTATAATTGACAGATCAATTATAATATTTATACCACATAACATTACTACATTTACATAACCAAGCCAAACTGATTGACGGCTACAGTAAGTTGCACATATTTCTTGGAGGGGTTAAGAACTTTTTTGCATAATTGGAAAGACAAGCGAAGTGAGTTTACTTTTTTTTTTAAAGGATTTTTTGTATTCTGTGCAAGATTTAGTGAAGGCCATGTACTAGTGAACCACGTTCAGTTTGTTTTAACAGCCAGTGCCAACAGGAATCATAAGGTTAAGTGAGGTTAATGCCTATTTATTTAATATTTTACTACATTTAGATGTCTTTTCCAAATATTTTGATTGTTTTTGATAGATTTTGTTTGATTGTTTTTGTGTATGAAAAAATATGCTTAAAGTGTTAAACTGGTAATATTGGGTGGCTATCATAGAGTATCTGTATTTACATTATTTCCTTGCGTTTCACAATACACAATTTCACCTTAAAAACTCTAAATGAATTAAATTCCTATGCCGAAGTACTAGTGTACAAAAAACTGATCATTACTGGTCATTACTACGCAACCCACATGTGGAAAGGTTTCTTGTTGAGTCTGGTTCATCGCAAGGTTTCTTCCTACTATCATCTCTGGGAGTTTTTCTTTGCCACCATCACCCTCAGCTTGCTCATCAGGGACAAACTGATAGTTATACTCTATACTTTTTTCTGTAAAGGTTTTAATTTCTTTCCTTTTTTTTTAAAGAATCACTATACAAATTGACTTGATTTAATATCTTAATTATGTATCTAGCATGTTGCTTTTAAAAACAATGAATGAAAAATCAGAAGCCAACAGAAACAAGTTAGGCAAATGTGTCAGTTTGAATAGATTAAGACAAAAATGCTTGTGAAAATGTGTACCTCATGAGGGTGAACATTTAGAACACATGTTTATTAACAATGAATAAATAATTATATATGTAGCTTTATTCTCATTGGGTCCTGATTGAAACCATGTAAATAAATAATTTACTTAAAACTAATTGCAGGTCATCAGACATCACACATTTAACCTCATATGCTTGCTTCCTTACATCTTTTTTCCTTAAAGTTTTTTTTTTTTTACTTCTCACCTATTATACAGCTACCATCTCTTTTAAGCACATTTTGCTCCAACTTCAAGCTATTACAGCAGCTCGAACAAATGAATGGTAGAATTTATCCCCAAGACAACAGCAAGTAAGACAGTGGCCAAGAAAGGGAAGAGACACAGCAAGCAGCAGCTGTGGCTGCGAAAAAGGGAAGAAATGTAATTTCTGTGGCTGATGTTTGAGGCCCCTATGGCTGCTCGCTCTTGAAGTAACTGTGCTGTGTCTGATGTGGATGTTGCAGGAAAACAATCCCACTAATAGATGTTTCTGTGCTTTTTTTACCAGAAGACAAACAGAATGATGGAGGGATGTGAGAGCCCATGCACATTTAATCAGGCAGACAAAGTGCTTGGATCTTCTCCTTTGCCCTTAGCGCTTCACCATCTGGGCTTGCTTGTCTGAGCCTCGCCCCTGTGCTGAGAGAATGATAATTGGAATCATATGCTTGTGACATGATGAAACATTATCATAACTGCAGAGCCATTATCCATGGTGTCAAAAGCAGGACAGTAATAATCAGCCATATCTCAAACTTGACAGCAACAGCAAAACTGGATGGATGGATGGATGGATGGATGGATGGAGATAGATAGATAGATAGATAGATAGATAGATAGATAGATAGATAGATAGATAGATAGATAGATAGATAGATAGATAGATAGAGTTTTGAAATGACTGAGCGTGAAACCTAAACTATTCCCCATCTCTCATTTTTGTAAAAAAAATTTCTAACTTCAAATTACTTATACGTATGCATGTCTCTTAAATCATTGGCTATGCTGTCTCACAGAAAGATCAGCTTAGAAGGCAAGCACAGGGTCAGTTTCCAAACACCCTTCTCATAGCATTATCAGTTGTACGTAATCATTTACAAAATTATCTTTACCTCTCAGTACTCAGCAGTGTTCCTATTTGGAAGCAGTAACAATTCAGTGCTACAGTAACAGCAGTCCAGTGTCCGGTGTGCAGAGACACAACCTCAAACCTACTGTAGTTTACATCCTGATTTCAGTGTATTGTAGTTGTACTGTATGTATATAAGCAATGTTTTCCTTATGGTCATCTGTGCTGTGTTGTACTCTTTTGGATTGTATGATGACTACCCACTGCTACTTTTTTAATTAAAAAATAGCTCTGTGCATGGATTCTCACACTCTCTTATTACATGAATCAGGCTTGATTTAGTATTAAAGACGTGGTAATGTAGCCAATACTGGTATTTTAGAGTAGCCAATATATTTCTATATTATACAGAAACTACCAAAAAGGCTGTATAGGTATGTTATAAATAAATTACCAAAAAAAGGAATAATTGCACTAATATAAAATTTAATTTTTTTAGTGAAGGCTATTTTTCAAAATCTAAGGCTTCTTGTTTTTGTTCTAGTTTATGTACACAACTGCCAGTCCATTTAGACATTTTGTATACTCAAACAGTAAGTTCAGAATTAGTTTTAAATATTTCACAACAGAAAACAGTGGAAAAATTCTGTAATATTCATGTGTGGGGTTGCTTCTCATCCATGGGAGTGGGCTCACTCACAATTTTGCCCCAAAACACAGCCATGAATAAAGAATGGTACCAAAACACCATCCAACAGCAACTTCTTCCAACAATCCAACAACAGTTTGKTGAAGAACAATGCATTTTCCAGCATGATGGAGCACCGTGCCATAAGGCAAAAGTGATAGCTACTGTAAGTGGCTCGGGGACCAAAACGTTGAAATTTTGGGACCATGGCCTGGAAACTCCCCAGATCCCATTGTGAACTTGTGGTCAATCCTCAAGAGGTGGGTGGACAAACAAAAACCCACTAATTCTGACAAACTCCAAGAAGTGATTATGAAAGAATGGGTTGCATGCCCAGTCAAATTGCAGAGGTCCTGAAAAAGAAGGGCCAACACTGCAAATACTGACTCTTTGCATAAATGTCATGTAATTGTCGATAAAAGCCTTTGAAACGTATGAAGTGCTTGTAATTATATTTCAGTACATCACAGAAAGAAACAAAGATCTAAAAGCAGTTTAGCAGCAAACTTTGTGGAAACTAATATTTGTGTCATTCTCAAAACATTTGGCCACGACTGTACAATGTATAAAACTTCAGGTCATACTTATCATTTGGTGTATTGTGCTTCATATTTTACTAACATTAATGTATGTATATAGTGGTTCACATACTAAAATTGGAACTGGTAGTGCAGTTGAATTTCAATGTATTCAACAAAATAAACTTTTTAAATATATATATATTTTAAAAAGCAGTTTTGATCGAAACTGACGTTAAAAATAAATGTGATGTGATGAAACTGATGTTAAAAATAAATAATTAAAAAATACCCCAGGATTCAACTGCCTAAGTTCTGCTTGTGGCAATAAAATCCCTAATAGTTTATCTCTAATGGACTTGCTGATTCCCTGAAGCAGGATAGCCTATTTCAGCACTTCACTCTGCTTGGGCAGGCCAACTTTTATTTCTAGGGATTATCTACAGTTCGGCTGGTACACAATCTTATCTTACATTGCACCAAGTCTGAAATTGTGTTTAAGAGAATATTAGATACATTAGTTCAATGTGTGTTTCAAAATCATTGACTGTTTAATGTATCATTATAACTAGTTAATCTGTTTAGTGTATTAAAATGAATACAAATTGAGTGCATAATAAATAATATTATAAATACTACTACTGGACTGCACAGTGGTGTAGTACTGTAGTTAGCACTGTGACCTTAGGGTCAAGGGTTCAATTTCTGCCTCGGGTCTGTGTGCATGGAGATTGCGTGTTCCCATGTTTTCTCCAAGTAGCACTCTGGTACTCTAGTTTCCTCCCACAGTTCAAAGATATGAAGATTAGGGTAATTGGCATTTCCAAATTGCCCATAGATTGTGTGTGTGTGTGTGTGTGTGTGTGTGTGTGTGTGCGTGCGTGCGTGCGTGCGTGTGTGCGTGCGTGCGTGCGTGTGTGTGTGAATAAAATTAATACTACCACTGCTACTGGTGGTAATAATAATAATAATAATAATAATAATAATAATAATAATAATAATAATAATAAGGATGTTATAAGGACCAGAATAAATGTTATTAATTGGCAATGATTTATTTGGAGTAAATGAAAAAAAGCTTTTTGGTTTTACAGCAATCCTACCACAACATTCCTATGCAGTCAAGTTCACTTCAACTACTATTCAAGTTGTTTGGTACAGTATGTATTAACAGGAGAGCTTTTGGCACACTAATCTTGTTCTTATTTCCTCTGGCTTTAGTATGTTTGCAGGAAGAATATGATAGAACACAACAGATGGGTTGTTTTTCATCTTTGTCACACTCTGCTTCTCTCTGAGAGCTGCTGAATGTGGAACCACACTCCAGCTCCAGTTAGGCAGCATATGTAAGCTCTGTTGGGAAAACTAAACAAAGCAATCAATCAATACAGCCCATAAAAAGTCATCCTGAAATAGTTCAAAAACTCTTCTGATGTTGGAAATTTAGATTAAGTGTTTGGGGAAAAAAAAGGTATAAGGCATAACAAAACAGAATTGTCAAATCAATAAATTGTGAGGATTTATTCATCGTTTTGTGGCTTTTGAATAATGGAAGCTACTCACATAAGGTCACTAGCACAGGTCCTTCGATGGTTTTTTGTGTGTCACAGGCACATACTGCCAGGCTTTGAGAGATTATTTGGCAGCAGAACTAAGTCATTTTCTCCCCTTCCCAAATGTCTGTAGAGCACAGTATTCACTTATCCTTATTTATCAGACTTGTGTGGGAGTATTTTAAAACAATCACACAATTTGCAGATGCCAGAGATCAGCAAGAGAGGGATCTGTACTCATCTGATCGGCTACAAGCGAATTTAGTGAAACATTTTGTATGTGCATAAATGCAAAAGCAAACATGACAGTTCCATAGCTAAGGACATTTTCAAAGCAGGCCATTAACCCATGGAGTACAAAACATGATAGTGTCCCTTGTTGATTTCCAGAGAGTGAAGCACAGTTTGGTGGTGAATAGCCAATTCAGTTAATTGTTTAATAATACATTTCTATTACATCAGTACAACATGCCCAGATTCCGCCACACTATTTTTATTTTTGGTTTTACTGACCTTTAAACAAGGGTGATGAAAGTGTCCATGCATGTCACCCACTAATGAACATTCACTATCCATGAAAAAGTACTTTCTCTGAACATCCACTAAAGAGAACAAGAAATAGAAAGTCACACTTCATTATTCATCTGTACTACAGTGAACTTTTCAGGAGAAGTGTTCCTGCAATATATTTATTTGTGAAGTTGCTATTGTGGGACTAAATTTCTTCAGGTTGGTTATTTTTTATTTGTTATTATGCTAACAGTAATTATGATGAATATATTATAATAAACTATATATTAAGACGGAAAATACATTTTTCAGCTTTGTGAGCCCCAGTTTAACTGATTGTAGATAAGTAGCATAAATGGTAATTATGTGTGTGGATGGCATAAGTGTATTATTATGCAGACATTCTAGCCATATACCTACCCTATTATCCACCATTGTGGGTGCACAGATAAAGGTATTGAATTTCTATTTTCCATAAACAATATATGAAACCTTTCCTCCTGCTCCTAGTTTCTGGCAACAGGACTGGTGTTGAGGATCTCCAGTCACAACACACATTAATGATATGTATATGAATGATTTTTTAAATTCCAGCAAATCCTCTGATCATAGAAAATAAAGGCATGAAACTGCAGATCTTAAAATGTAATCAGAGAAAGCTTTGCCAATAGGGAAGTTCATTAATATCATTAACGTAAGTCTACCTCACCAGAGGCTGAAAATTATGCTACATTGATCGGAAGCAATTATTATTGATTCAAATTAATCTAGTGGAACAAGTCCAGCCAACAATAAAATCTCAAATGGTCAAATGAAGATTGAATGATTCAGTATGCTATTAAAGTACTAGAAGAAAATACTTTATATAGTTGGTTAGTTCTGGTATATAATTTGTAGTGTGATTGCAGCAACTGAGTTATCGTTATCAAGCGAGCAGAAATACTTTACTGATAGGGAACAAATTATATAGCTCATACAATCATGGACTGTTTTTTTTTTTTTTAATGGCTACACAGGGAATAAGAACTATTTAATACCTTAGCATTTGTATTCTGTTATATTCTACTTGGTCAAGGTAAAAACAACCAAGTTACAAACTGTTGCTTTTTGTCAGATCTTTATTTATGTTTTTTTATTTGTTATTATTTTTAATAAACTTTCATTACATATTTTATATGTATGCATAGTAGTAGCACTGATGCTTTGTATCTCCAGGGTTTGGATTACAAATCTTTCCTCCACTCTGTGTGTGTGGAGTTTGCATGTTTTCCCTGTGCTTGATGGGTTTTCTCAATTTTTTTCCACACAGCTTTGCAAGTTCTTTGGCATTCTCCAAAT
Source organism: Clarias batrachus (assembly GCA_003987875.1). Taxonomy (NCBI): domain Eukaryota; kingdom Metazoa; phylum Chordata; class Actinopteri; order Siluriformes; family Clariidae; genus Clarias; species Clarias batrachus. The sequence continues at coordinate 27,963 of QMIH01002424.1, read as the reverse complement.
ATAGTATGGTAATACTCTAAACAAATACTATATGGTATTAGTTTCCTCTGTTGAGGAGAACACACTTACGTTTGACTAATGAAGTATAAATGTCTATAAATGTCCGGAAATATCAAGGGTGAGTGCAAATGTGCAATGTACAATGTATAATGTTCATAAATGGACTATATTGTCAGTTGTGGGAAATGTCCATAAAGTGCAGTGTGCAAAAGAATGTTTTTAATCTTTTGTGATGTTTTGGTTGAGAGACCTTATCGCCTGCTGGAAGAAGCTCCTCCTCAGTCTCTCTGTGTTGGCCTTCACCAACCGCAACAGAGAAAACAGTCCGTTGTTGGAGTGACTGAGGACTTTCACGATTTTTCCTGGCCTTGGTACACCACCGCTTGCTGTAGATTGAGTACAGGTCAGGGAGCTCGTTGAAGAAGGTGCGCTCGGCTGATCTCACCACCCTCTGTAGAGCTCTTCTGTCCTGCACGTTGGTGACGGGGGTCTTGTAGTTCCTCTCCTGCTTAGTGCTAAAGTCCACTATCAACTTTTTTGTCTTGCTGACATTTAGAAGGACCATTTTTCCTCTGGCTCCGGCAGGTAGGCTGTCTCATCATTGTCAGAGATCAGGCCCACTACAACGGTGTCGTCAGCAAACTTGATGACACTGGTGGAGATGATAGTGGCCACGCAGTCGTAAGTGTACAATGAGTACAGCAGGGGGCTCAGAACACAACCCTGCTGAGCTGTAGTTGACAAAGAGCATTTTAACGTAATTCCCCCTTCTAGTGTCCAGGGGGTGAGTGATGTGAGGATGAGATGAGAGATGGCATTATCTGTAGAGCGGTTTGAACGGTATGCAAACTGTAGTGGATCCAGTGTGTCAGGTAGTGAAGAGATGATGAAGTCTCTGAACAGCCACTCAAAGCACTTCATCACTATTGAGGTGAGAGTTGCAGGGCGATAATCATTGAAAGAAGCAGGATGGATTTTTTTTCAGGACAGGAACAATGACGGACTCTTTAAAGCATGTGGGGATTACCGACTGAGATAAAGAGAGGTTGAATATCTCTGTGGACACAGGTGCTAGCTGGTCTGCACAGGCTCTGAGGACTCGACCTGAGATGCCGCCTGGTTCTGCTGCTTTTCTGGTGTTCATTCTCTTGAAGGCTCTCCTCACGTCATGCTCAGAGATGATGAGCTCATTTCTGGTGCTGTTTGCAGCCGATGGCACCGATAGCATTAACATTGCTGGCATCTTTAGCTGCACCCTCAAAGAGAGCATAGAATGCATTCAGCTTGACTGCCCGAAACACGTCCGCATTCATCTTACCGGATGTTGGTGTGAGTGCCTCATGCAGCTCGTATAAGGCAGTGTCCGTGTCTGCTTGAAGCGGGATATAAATGGCGATGATTATGATCGATGTAAACTCCCGAGGAAGGTAAAAAGGACGGCATTTGATTATCAATAGTTCCAGGTTGGGTGTGCAGGAGAGTGCGAAAGGAACGTTGCTCACGCTGCTGCATCAGCTGTTGTTCACCATTAAACACAGACTGCCTCCCCTTGACTTCCCAGAGTCCCGTGTTCTGTCCATTCGGTGGACCGAGAAGAACTCGGCCGACTGGATGGCGTGGTCCGGCACCGCTGGGTTCAGCCATGTCTCAGTGAAGCAGAGGAGATTGCAATCCCGAATGCCTCTCTGGAACTTTACCCTGGCCCAGAGATCATCAAGTTTGTTTTCCAGTGACTGGACATTGGCGAGCAGGATGCTAGGCAGAGGTGTGCGGTGTGCACGGGCTCTCAGCTTGTTCCTGATGCCTGATGCTATTGTTTCCCCCAGGGTCCCCGCTTCGCATCGTGACCTTTGTTCTCCCTCAAGATCTCAAAAATGTTAAAAACGTCGAATTATGAGTACATTGTGTACCAATAAAAATAAGGGCATCTCCATCATATCTAATGTACCCAATTGTGATGAATTTGCCTGGTTTAAGTTATTGAAAACTAGACAAAGAAAAACGAGGTCGGAGCAGTCGTGACGGCAGCCGACCTCACCGGCGCCATCTGTATGTTGTTGTGGAGATTTCTCCTATGGTCATATTTCTAGTTAATTTTGCTATGGTGTTAAATACAAATCTAGAATTGATTTGTTATTTTCTATAAGAGTCAAGAGATACATCTATCTAGAAATACTAAGAGCTTTTTTATAGTTCAGGATGCTCGCCTTCCATGCTATTTGAAATACAGTCTGTTTTAAAGTGCGTGTGTCATTTTAACAAGGAGTGAATTTCTTATCTCTAATCATTTTCCTTTTAACTGGAGCTACATTATCTAAGGTATAACGGAATGTTGACTCTAAATATCCAGTAGCCTGATAGAGTTCTATGGGGTTAGACAGCAATCCAATCAAAGTTGATAACTCTGGGAGATTACTCATAAAGCTCTGTGTGGTAGTTGATGTGAATGTACATTTAGTGCGGTAGTGCTGTGTTGTTCGTACATTATTACTATGACACACTTTAATTGAGACAAGATAGTGATCTAAGATAACCTCAGACTGTGGAATTGTGATTATATTTCTTATACTTAATCCAAAGGATATTATTAAATCTAAAGTGTGACCTGCTTTATGAATGGGTCCTACTACACACTTATTTACTCCTACTGAGTCCAGTATTGACATAAATGCTGTGCTCAGAGGGTCTTCTGGATTCTCAAAACGAATATAAAAATATCCAGCAATTAACACTTTCTTTACTGGAACAACCAGGTTTGAGAGAAAATCTGCAAATTCACAGAGAAATTAAGAGAACACCCCTAGAGGTCTGTAAATTATAATTAGCAGGACTGGCTAAGCAGACTTAATATTTGTATGTCACTATAGAGAACTTCAAATGCATTAAATTTGTGACCATGTTTTTGTACGATAGTCAGATTATCATTGTAAATAACAGCAATGCCTCCTCCTCTACCAGTCAGCCGAGGCTGGTGTATGTAGCTGTATCCAGAAGAACTAGCTTCATTTAAAGTTACATACTTGTTCTGTTTAATCCAGGTTTCTGTTAAACACAGTATATCAAACTCCTGATCTGTGATAGTTTCATTAATAATAACTGCTTTAGATGTGAGCGATCTAATATTTCACTGTCCTAGCTTTGGATCAGAAGTGCTGGCTGTGTATTCATTGTGCTCTGAATTTGTGGTCGCTATATTAATTAAATTACCAAAACAGACTTTCTGGGTCTTTCTAAATTTTTGTTTAGCTTGGAGAACAGACACAGGCTCAATATGGTGAACCCTGAGTGATGACTCTGTGCAGCTAGTAGATGGTTGGATTAGCCTGTTTGTTTGCTCACTGGCCTGGGCTCTGTGTAGACACAGTTTAACTAGACCACTTCTGAGACTATGAGCTATACTACAAGAAATGAGAGCAGCACCTTCCTGAGTGGGATGGACACCGTCCCATCCTAACAGACCAGCTTTGGCCTCAAATTGGTGAACCATCATCTTCAAGGAAAAAATGTGGTCAGAAAAATATCCTGAATGAGCAAAATGGGAGATCCTTTAACCAATTAGTGAAATCAAAAAAATTAGTGGGGCTATTCAGAAAAAAGGCTTCAATTTGATAGGGACCATAAATAATAGATTGTTGGGCATTGAAAAAGGTCATGTAGTCTAATGAGTCCAGAATTACTATGTTCATGGCTAGTGCCTACAGTACCTTACAGGTCAGTGTTATGATCTAAGCTTGCTTCAGTTGGCCAGGTCTAGGTTCAGAAACATTATGTGCTCAAAAATGAGGTCATCTGACAACGTGAATTGAATGAGCAGGTTTTTCCATCAATGGATTTTTTTCTTTCCTGATTGCACAGGCATATTAAAAGATAACAATAATTAATTGGACCCAACTTGTGAACGAGCCAAATTAATGTGACTCTGAACTGAAATAAATGTTGTAACATTGCATAAGCTTTTAGAAATGCTGCCAAGGAGGCAGTACAATAAACTTTTAATTTTTTTGTCTGGCAGTGTATATTGGCACTACATGATAAAAAGAAACTGATTGAACTACTAGTGTTTTTATGATCAGCAACATCTACTTCAATCAAAGGGTGCAGGCTGCTTGTTAATACCTTGCATTATGAAAACTACAGCAGGGGACAGAGCTTTTTCTTATAAAGCCTCAAAGTTATAGAAACTTATACTTGTTTATTTGGCCAAGCCTTTTGTAAATAGATTTTTCTTAAATATAGGTGACTCATGAACGTAGAGTATTATAGTGAACTGGTATGTTTAGATGCTATGCTATGTTTAGTGAACTGGTATGTTTAGATGCTATCTTCCCCTCTCGAATTGACCACTCAGATTTGCTGAAGGTGAGGTGACTAATTAATATACTTCCCTGTGAGCCCTCATTTACATGTTTCTGTGTTTCCTTCTAGCTATCCATTTTAGTTATAATGCTCCTTCTAGCTCTCCATTTTCTGTCATAATTAGTCCTGCCCTAGTCCCTGCTTTCACTTTGCAAAACAATATAAATTGATCTTATCTTAATTATAAGACTGTAAGTATACCTAACTGTTCTCTCTCTCTCTCTCTCTCTCTCTGTTGAGTTTCCAGTGACCCCAACCCCTCTGCATTCCAGACCTGTCTGATACATCCTGCAGCACTACTTCTGGTTGCCGTTCTCATTATATGGAACCTATGGCTTGCTGCTGAGGATGGCCCTGTTTGGTCTGCTTGGGCTTCGTGTGGTAACTGGGGATTGTTCAACTTGACCATGAAGATGGTCTTGGACCCAGTTGATGCAGGCAATTTTTCTCTGATGGCTTGTAACTACTGTCCCTCAACTGAAATTCCCTTGATTACTGTAAAAGAGCCTTGAACAATAAAAGTGGACTTCATAGTAACTTAAATACCCTTTTCATTATACTGAAATTTCGCATAGCGCGCAGTATGATTGCAAATCAAGCCCTGCTAGAAGTCACCCAAATGGGTTCCCTGATGAGTCTGGTTGCTCTCAAAGTTTCTTCATTTTACCATTGCTTTCCCACCATCGACCTTAGCTTGGTCATCAGAGACAAACTGATTAATTATAATTTATATATATCTCCTCACATTTAAGTATTTATTTCCATATTTTCCATATTTCCATATTATTCTGGAAATCTGCTTTGCAACATTGACCCCTATTAAAGCGATATGTAAATAAAATCAAATTAAATCGAATTTTATTGTTTACTGAATCAATGAAACTGGTAAATTATTTGCAAAAACTTTAAAATCCTGTTTCAAATTTCAGCTAGATCTCAGGTTATTTCATTAAAGAACCAGGTCCCACTGTCCCACTGTCCCACTGTTAATTCACAAGCATGGTACTGTAGGTGTTGGGGTTGACAGGGAGTGAGAGAATCACGACTCCTTTATAACACAAAGAGTGGGTTCAGTACAATACAAGAGGACTATTTCAAGATAAAGAAATTACAGACTCAAAAATCCATTAATTAGCAGTAGAAAAGTCACAAAAGGTACAGTATTATACCTGTTCTGTTGCAAATTCTGTCCACATTATTTCAACGTGCTAAATTACCCTAATCATGTAGTAATTATGTAACAATACTGGAGTTTCATTTTAAGTATGAAAAGCAGTACATATGATTTCTTTCTCTTTTTTCAACTGGATTTTTTAATGCATTCTATCACTTAATTTTTATCATCATTTTCATGCAAATGTTTAAACCTCATAACACCACCCAGGCAATTATGATTCCTGTTGGAGTATTAACTTCTCTGAGCAATTCTAAAGACTGACACTCTGAAAATAAGTTCATAATTGAATGCCACAGCTGAATATTTCAAGTAAAATGAGATAACCTTAATATCTCTGCTCCTCTTTCAATTATTCACAAGTAAAAATGTGAGTAGGATCAATTATTAATGAACACAAATAGCATTTTTGAATTTAGTAGCTATTAAAATGCATTACAATGAAACAATAATGGGAGGAAATTAGTGCTTTGAAGGAGCAGTTTATATTTACCAACACATTTCCTGTATTATTATTTTTTATCTACTCGAAATGGTTTTGTGTTGTGATTTGATCTGGTTACTGTCAAACTCAGTATTGAGATTTACTTACATAAACTTAAATACTAAAATAATTTAAATGTGATTAAAATAAAATACCTTTTTCAGGTGCATGCACAAAAGGAATTCTTGACTACAATGCATTGGATGGGCATAATATACTGTAGAGCTGGTTCTCTATTTTCTGCTTAGAATGTTGCTTTGGAGAATTTGTGGCTATTCATTCAAGAGCATAAGAAATAAGAATAAGAACGCATTCAAAGGCCTGGAAATTGATCTCTATGGAAAAACACCACTTTAAAAATTTACGTTTCTGGACATATGCATACTACAATAAAACAAAATGTCAACTTGCTAACCTAAAATGCTCCCTCAGAGAGCTAATGTGAGACCATTCACTGAATTTTCTTTGCTAATGTAAACTCACTGAACACTTTATTATGAGCATCTGCACCCCTAATCGTTCGTGCAATTTTCAAATCAGCCAATCATGTGGCAGCAGCCCCGAGCATAAAATCAAAAGAACTTTATCTCATGCATTCATTAAAGTGGCACAAAATTTGTGGTATGGTTCAAGATGGATTGGTCTCTAAAGTCTGTTACAAAAGAGAAAAACTTAACAGAATGCAAAGATGTCAGATCTTGATATGGTCACAATGGGTTTCTACTTTTGTCAGCCAAGAACAGAACTATGAGACTGAATTCAATAAAGCAAGAAGACTTACAAACTGAAAGGATATTTTATGCATGGTTTCTGAGTCACAAAGGTGTTAAAAAGCACAAATACCAACATATCATGTCAAATTGTTTTATTCAAATCTGTTTGATATCTGTTAGCTTTGTATAATTTTGCTAAATGCTATTAATCCATTGTGTCTGTATCTGTGTAGTTGTACCAAATAATATGCAAAAACTTCTACTCAACGATTTTTGTTTCCTTTCAGTAGCTGATTTCAGCACCTTATAACAGTAGGCCATGACTGTAAATGTTCTTTTTCTTAACTTCAGCATTCTCCAAAAGTCCATCAAATTTAGTCCATTCACAGCAGCCCAGCCAGTAGTTTCACTTGACTGATCATGTGACACACACACGCACGCGCACACACACACACACGCGCACACACACACGCACAAACACAAGATGTGTGCATAAGATGCATTTTGCTATCTAATGTAGTCATTCACTGTCATATTTTGCAAAACAAAAAAAACGAAAAATCTTCATAGCTTTCAAAAGAAGCATATGTAGGAGTTTTAATTAAAAGTTTTGTTTTAGACAACCTTGTGTGCCTAAAGAAACGAATTTGTGTGTGTGTGTGTGTGTGTGTGTGTGTGTGTGTGTGTGTGTGTGTGTGTGTGTGTGTGTGTGTTCAACCTCTCTGTTCCTATGCTTTTTTTAATACCCACTTTCATGTTCAGTCAACCATCTAACTTTTTTTGCACTTTTATAATTTACATGTTCCTGACACAAGACCAGCAAATTGCTTACCAAGTTGTTTCTTTTTTAAACAGTGCCTTCAGCACTGCACTGCTAAACCATTAAAAAAAATAATAATAATAAAATATTGTATTCTGTTGTATTGGAGTCACTTCGTTAGGATAGGAAATCTTTCTCCAGCTAGCCTTGCAACATATTTTTCTCTAAGTGTGTTTTTGTTTTGCAACAATGAAGCTATTAAAGTAGATGCAAATGGATCTTCCTGAAACACATTTTAGACACTTGGGTATAATCAGCCTATGTCATGAAAAACTGCAATAAAACCACACCAGTGAGAGTCAAGGTTACAGGGAGAATGAATACAATAGAAAAGAATATCATATAAATATTTTTTCTTTGTGGATGCGTGGACTTCAGACACACATGCTTCTGCTTCTGATTATCACGCACAGTGCCATTGCAGTGACTATAGGACACACTAGTAAAGTATAATAACAACATCAATAATAATAATAATAATAATAATAATAATAATAATAATAATAATAATAATAATAATATCATAGAAATCTCAACTAAAGAACAGAAAATATCTGATATAACCAGACATACGAAACGCAACAGCTTCCCCCACACAACACATTTTTTATTGCAGGCATTTTCTCTCTTATACACAAAACAGTGGCATGTCTTTTGAGACTAATCTATTGCCATTAATGTATTAGCATTATCTATCTGCTTAATTTTCTTACATAAATATCACTTTCACAAAACTTTAAGTGCATTAAGTCTTTCAATTCAGCACAATAAATATTATTGATAGTAATGTATCAGTACAAAAATGTTTTGTCATAGATAACTATGTATGTCTGGGAATAAAAGTCCTAAAAATGGTATTGATATCATTTTACTCTCATTTATTTTAAGTACATGAATACCATTTACCAATACTGCTTCAGTTCAAAATCACTTTTAAAAATGTTTTATTAAATAACAACATAATGTAGGACTTCAGCTCTGGTTCAGAGGTGAATCGAATCTTTAAGGATTCGGGTCAATTTTATTAAAACTGAATTAAAATTTATAGCGTACACTTTATCAACTACCCGACCAGCGTTTAGTATGATTTAGTGTAACCTTACCAGTTCTGCTTATCACGTGGCCACCGATGATAACAAAATCTAGTATTTGACAATCATGAGCAAGGTAACTTAGGATCTGGGCAAATGTTTAAACTTAAAATTACTGGACCAGGACAACAGATCTTTATCAAGAAACAAGAATTTATTTGACTATACTACGATACATGAAACTAAGCTATTAAATACACACACGCACACACACACACACATACACACACACAATGCAGTTCAAAGGATGAGATTGATGTAATTTTCTAGCAATGTTCACTAGACCTGAAAGTCACAAGAGCAGAGCCTTGGGTTTAATCTTACGGTTTGTTATGACGTGAGCACCAATTTCAGCAGGGCATGAAGCTTTTGTTTGTTTACTTGCGTTGCGCTGCGGTCTTCCTCGGTGATTCGTGAATCACGGCGTTGCTGATTGGCGCTCTGGTGCTGTGATGACATCTCTCTGGGAAGCATTTCGCTGATGCGCTGGTTGCTCGGTTACTGACGGCGGAGCTCTGATGCTTCTTCTAGCGGAGCCTTTGTGGCGCATTTGAAGTTCTGGCGCGAACTTTCATGACGCCGTGGAGAGCAGATGAGCTGTTAGCTTGCCGGTCAGACGCAAGGCGAGAGTTGGCAGTGGACGAGCGACGAGAGAGAGAGCTTGCTTCAGATGTGTGGATGGTCGGTCATTGGATGACGTGACGTTGGAAGACGTCGTAGCGCTCACAAGGGCCGAAGCCCGAGTGGCGCTTGCTTCCTTCACATGGTCAGTTGTTGGATGATGTTGGAAGACCCGGAAGACTAGAAGAACTACGGAAAACCCGGAAGAATCGGAAAAACCCGAAAAACCCACGATGTGCTCGGACCGTGGCGTTTTAACCCTTTGTTATCGGTCCATCCCACGACTGATTGCTCCAATCAGAGGGAGTTGTGGGATCATCCCCGCCTCACGTGTTTCCTCCCCTTGTGCATACATTAGGCCAGGTTATATGGCCATCACGTGGTACTTATCCAGTTGGAAACTTTTAATACCTTTATGAATTAACTTTACACATGCTCTGTTCATGTTACTAGTAATTCATGTACATAAGCATTCATTGAATAGGATAAGCTTTCTGTAGATACCACACATCGCATGTCTCACACATTCATTCATGACTTCATCTAGTTAAAAAGACTTTATAACTGCTGGTTACATGTTCTATGACAGATAGAGTAAACGGAGATACATATAGATATTAACATGATAATACAGGTGATGTGATATAATATGATACATATATATATAGGTTGTCCCATTGGTACTTTTAGATTTGATYGGCAGCAGTGTCTCTGCCACATGGTCCCTTTGTTCACGGAAAAGCCTTTCTGGAGGTCAAAAAGGGGGTATCAGTGAACTTAGGTTAGGGAGCGTGTTTCCCCCACTCCAAGGTGTAAAGATGTATCCCTTGTTTACCAGATGGCCAATTTACATGGTTGGAGGTCGAGGTCTTTGGGCTTTTACAGCTTCCAGGTGTGGCAGGCACTCTTCTCCAGACCTGTTACGAGTCCTGCTTCCAGATAAGAGAGGGACTTTATTGTTGAAGAAGACAGATAAAAGGAGGAGCTGGAGTCATTTAGTTTACTAAACGGGGACCCCTGGGGTGCAATATAGTGATAGCCCACTCTGCGTCCTGTACATTCCTACAATAATATATGCCTGCAATAGTCTGCCAGCCCCTCGCTTGACCAGAGAAAAGAGATCATAATGCAAATTCAGCTCTTCGACTAGCAGATTATTATCAATTATTGTCATCATTAGCACCCTATGAAAAGACAGCCCAATGTCAGTCTGATGGGTAGTATGTATCTCCTGGGTATGTAACTCCTGGATATGGATCTGCTCTCTTTGCTCTCCTTCTGCAGCCTCTGAGTAAATTCCGCAAAATGTGGAAAGCCACCAAGAAAGGGCCCTGAACAAAGCTTGACAGCCATTTCTGGCTTTTTGAGCCTCAGCACTTCATGGCACTTTATTCTTCACATTGCTGTCCCCATGTCTGTGTTCTGACCTACCCAATTACAATTCTTTACACTTGTGGAGTATGCTGACATCCAACACAGACCTTGGGGCTTAGTCCATGCCAAAGCAGTTCCTCATGCACGTCCTGCAAACCAAAATCCAGCAGCATATGCTCCTGCATCAGCTTAAGCATGAAGTTGCAGGCCACAATGGCTGTACTTTCCTGGTTAAAACAGGAGGAGCGGATGTTCTCCTGCCAGACCCTGTCTTGAGAGTCCCTGTGCTTCTTGAGCAAGCTCCCGCCATATGAATATCTGGAAGCCTTCTGCACACCTTCGAAAGGATGGTGGAACAGTTAGGATGGCCAAAGTGGGAGTGGAGCTCTGTCTTCATTTTTTTACTCATCAGAGAGGCACAGCGATCTTACTTCACCTTCTTAAGCAAAAAAGCAGAAGTTTATGATTAACCGAGTGGCAAAATTGTAGCTCACTGTGATCACAGACGTCTGATTTCCACCAGTGGACCAACAATCCCCAGGTTCTGCCATAAAATCAGCTGGATTGCTGTACAGGATCTCTTGCCGATGACTTCAGACTCTCTGAGTGAAGCCCACCAGAAAGTAGACTAGACGGGCCGCTGATGGCAGAAAACACATGGCCAGTGTCTCCATGCAACAAGCTCATGCCCATCAAACCTGAGCCAGCCAGGTCTGCCTTAGCACAAGGGCTCTGGGCAGCTACAACAGCAACTAGGGCATCCCAGCACCCACCAGATGGGTCCATGCTGGAGGAGCTCCACTCCCTGCACTTATCGCCACGGGAAGTCATCTTCTGCTAGGGCGAGACTGGTCTGGAATGGACACGTTAAAAACACATTCCAGGAAAAGAAATTTTGCCCTCACTGCACAGAGAGGGCAAAAGCACAGAAAAGCACAGAAAAAAACCCACCCAGTCCTACCCAGCATAAATGACCCAGATTCATGACCTATTCCCCAAGCCTCTACCGGCCTCAGTCTTTTGCCACAGCGAACAAGACCGCAAAGGCGCCTTCCAAACATCAGCTCAGAAGGAATAAAACTAGTAGACGCCAAATAACAGCTCAAAACAGCTCAAAACCTCTACCAGTTTGAATTCTTTTGAGCTGCTCTTTGGAAGGACGCTGTGCAGTGTTGCTCGATGTGGCAATGGAAGCCTGTGAGGAACAGCCCTCCCTGTTCCTTTCTGTACTGGAATACGCCCAGGTATATTTGACACCTACTACAGTACCTCTCTACGCTAACCATAAGTTCTTGGTCCAGTGGCATGGACCCTTCACAGCTGTATCATGTGAATTCAATGAAAAAGTGGATCAAGCCATTGCCACATGTTTCAGCTTTTGCTACACTCTCTCTCTCGAAGCACAGGTGCACAAGAATTCTACTAGCCCTTGGTCCAGCCTTATCATCAAAATACCCAAGTTCAAAGGTTTGATAAGGCTCTTGAATGATTTCCAGCATCTGAACCAAATTTGATGCATACCCATTGCCTGGGCGTACGACCTCATTAAGTGGCTGGGCAAAGTCGAATTTATCAACATGCTGGATATGACCAAGGGGTATTGGCAACTGGCACTTGCAGCAAAGGTCCAGGAATTCCGTCTATTATACCAGTTTACCTAATTCTCACTTCCTCAGCCCACCCTTTTCACAATCCTTGTTTGAATAAAAGACACCATGCTGTCCCTGCATCTGTGTTCTGGCCTACCATGTTGCAACAATTTACAATTATACAAGAGAAATTCGAAAAATTAGAATATCGTCCAAAAGTTCATTTATTTCAGTAATGCAACTTAAAAGGTTAAACTAATACTGTATATGAGATAGACTCACTACATCCAAAGCAAGATAGTTCAAGCCATGATTTATCATAATTGGCACAATAGATGATTATGGCTTACAGCTCATGAAAACCCCAACTCCACAATCTCAGAAAATGACAATATTGTAAAAAGGTTCAATATTCTAGTGTCCCAATCTAATCAGCGAATTAAGTCATAACACCTGCAAAGGCTTCCTGAGCCTTTAAATGGTCAGTAGGAAGCACAATCATGGCTGACCTAACAGTTGTGCAGAAAACCATCATTTAAGGTTGAAAAGCCTCAAAAGGTAATTGCAAAAGAAGCTGGATGTTCCCAAAGTGCTGTACCAAAGCATATTAATAGAAAGAAGGGAAAAGTGTGTGAGAAAAAGGTGCACAAGCAGCAGGGATGACATCACAACAGAAATGTCGTATTCCTCTTGTCAAGCCGCTCCTGAACAACAAACAATGTCAGATGCGTCTTACCTGGGCTAAAGAAAAAAATAATTGGTTTGTTGCTCGGTGGTCCAAAGTCCTCTTTTCTGATGAGAGCAACTTTTACGTCTCATTTGGAAATCAAGGATCCAGAGTCTGGAGGAAGAATGGAGATTTTGTAGCACTTCATGCTTCCTTCCACAGACGAGCGTTATGGGGATTTTCCAGCAGGACTTGGCACCTGCTCACACTGCCAAAAGCACCAAAACCAGGGGCCGAAATCAAGTAATGAGTACATATGCATACTTATACCGTGGGATTACTGTGGTTGATTGGCTGCAAACTTGCCTGACCTGAACCCCATAGAGAATCTATGGGGCATTGCCAAGAGAAAGATGAGAGACATGAGACCGAACAATGCAGAAGAGCTGAAGGCCGCTATTGAAGCATCCTGGTCTTCCATAACACCTCGGCAGTGCCACAGATTGATAGCTTCCATGCCACGCCGCATTCAGGCAGTAACTGCTGTAAAAGGGGGCCAAACCAAGTACTGAGTACATATGCATACTTATACTTTTCAGAGGTCCGATATTGTTCTATGTACAATCCTTGTTTTATTGAATGCATGTACTATTCTAATTTTCTAAGTTTGTGGATTTGGGGTTTTCATGAGCTGTAACCATTGATCATTTCAATTATGACAAATCACGGCTTGAACTATCTTGTTTTGCATGTAATGAGTATCTCATATATTAGTAATCAAATTAATTCTTCATTAATTTATTACGCCGTTGTGTGCATTTGAATGTCTGCATACTTTAAAATGGGATTATAAAATAAAACATAGGGATGGACTTTGACATTTTTATCGTGTTTATACAGTTGAACAGGATCCAAGTAATTAACCAAATAAATCTTCTAGTCAGTTTATACTGCCGGCAATTTGAACAGCTCCACACCTATTGATCTCTGGTCCCTGCCTGGCTCAGCATCATTGACTAGGAGTGAGTGAAATTGAGATATCATGTGTTTATATCCCTTGAGAATAAAGATTAAATAGAATACCATATCACTGGAAGAGATGCATAAAAAGTAAAAAAAAAAAGAAAAACTTTTATAAGCAAATAATTTGATTTTATTTCAATTGATACTGCCATGTTTTAATTTCAACCTCCAGGGTGACAGAGGATTTACCTTACACATTGACAAATCCAGTCCAACTCAAGAGACATAGCAATATTTTATAAACAGATTGTTTATTTCTTAAAGTTACTGCATTATGATTTCTTTCTAGCATTTTGTAGTCACCTAATTTCTATGTCCTAATGTCAGCTTTACCTGGGTAAATGGCAGCTCAGGAATGACATGTGTAGCTCGACAGAGAGAGGGAAAGAGGGGGTGGGAGCAGAAGAGGAGAGATAACAGTTAGGTATGATCACAGTCACATAATGTATAAGGTGAATGTATATTTAGTTTAAAGTGCAAGCAGGCACTCCAGCAGTACTAACTGTAACAGCATAACTAAAAGGGAGAGCCAGAAGGCAAATCTATTTACAAAATGCTTGGTTAAATAAATAGGTTTTTATCCTAGACTTAAACACTGACACAGTGTCTCAGTCTCGAACACTATTTGGAAGACTATTCCATAATAGGGGCTTTGTAAGAAAAAGCTCTGCCCCCTGCTGTAGTTTTTATAATACGCGGTACTGACAAGCAGCCTGCATCCTTTGATCAAAGTAGGCGTGGCGGATGATAAGACACTAGCAGTTCACTCAGATACTGCGGCGCAAGAGCATTTAATGCTTTATATGTTAAAAGTAGTATTTTAAAATCAATGTGAAATTTCACAAGGAGCCAATGAAGTGAAGATAAGATACGGGTGATATGCTCATATCTTCTGGTTCTAGTGAGGACTCTGGCTGCTGCATTCTGAACAACTGAAGCTTGTTTATGCAGCTAGTTGAACAACCAGACAGTAAAGCGTTGCAATAGTCCAACCTTGAGGTGATAAAAGCATGAACTAGTTTTTCTGCATCGTTTAGTGACAATGTATTCCTTAACTTCCTTAACTTACTGTTGCACTAGATAGAAAAGAAAGGCCATCTAAAATTACAGTGTGATTTTAAATCTTGCTTCTAGCTGCATAAGGTCCTATGACTAGAACTTCTGTCTTATCAGGATTAAGCAGAAGGAAGTTTATTAGCATCCAGTCTCTTATATCCTTTACGCATTGCTCAATTTTAGCAAGCTGGTTTCGCTCATCTAGTTTTCCTGAGACGTGTAACTGTGTGTCGTCAGCATAACAGTGAAAATTAATATCATGCTTACGGATTATGTTGCCCAAAGCAAGCATGTAAAGGGACAAAAGCAGTGGGCCTAAAACTCAACCCTGTGGGACACCAACCTCCACTAGAAAACATGCAGAATAATCACCATTTAAATCTCCATACCGATAACGATCAGTCAAATAGGATCTGAGCCAGGAGAGGGCTGTTCCCTTAATTCCCACTACATTTTGAGTGAATAATTAATTATTTTCAACGGGGGTTCTAGGATCTAATATACAGGTTGATGAATTTGCAGAAAAGAGAGTGAAATTAATTCATTCTATTCAAGGGGAGTAAAGTATTCTAAGTTCCGATCTGACATGGTTAGTTTAACATCTGCATCAATTACATTGTCTGGTTTCAAAGCCTCAATTTTATACCTAATGTTTACAATTGCATTATTTAAAAAGTTCATTAAGTCCTCACTACTGTATGTTGTTGTACGATTCATGCAGTGGTCTTATTTCTGGTTAATTTGGCTATGGTATTAAATAAAAATCTAGAATTATTCTTGTTATTTTCTATAAGAGTGGAGAGATACGTTGATCTAGCCACACTAAGCTTTTCTATAGTTCAGGATGCTCTCCTTCCATGCTATTTGAAATACTAACTATTTGGTTTGATTAGGTTTGAGAGGAAATCTGCAAATTCACAGAGAAATTCAGAGCACGGCCCTGGGGGTCTGTAAATGATAATAAGCAGGATCAACTGAGCTGACTTAATATTTGTAGCAACACTTTTTATGTTATTATAGAGAACTTAAAATGCATTAAATTTGTGTCCGTGTTTTTGTACGATAGACAGATTATCATTGTAAATAACTGCGACGCCTTCTCCTCTACCAGTTAGCCGAGGCTGGTGTATGTAGCTGTATCCAGGAGGACTAGCTTCATTTAGAGCTACATACTCATCCTTTTTAATCCAGGTTTCTGTTAAACAGTGTATATCAAACTACTGAATAAATGCTGTAGATGCGAGAAATCTTATATTTAACAGTTCTAGCTTCTGATCAGAGGCGCCAGCTGTGCTTTCTGAGTCTTTCTATATTTGTGTTTAGCTCGGGGAACTATCACAGTTTCAATATGATGAACCCTGAGTGACGACACTATGCAGCTAGCAGACGGTTGGTTTAGCCTGTTTGTCTGGTCCCTGGCCTGGGCTCTGGATTGTCACCTATTAACTAGGCCTATTCTGAGAGCTATACTACAAGAAATGAGAGCAGCACCTTCCCGAGTGGGATGGACACCATCCCGCCCTAATAGGCCAGCTTTGCCCTCAAAGGTCTTCCAGTTATCTATAAAGCCCACAATATTTTCCGAGTACCACCTGGCCATCCAGAGGTTCAGCAACCATAACCTGCTGTAAGCCACGTCTCATTGGGATGGGACCAGAGCAAACTAATTCATCGGACATTGGCTTCGCTAGTTTAAACACCTCTGTAAAGTTATGTTTGCTAACCTCTGACTGACGAAGGCATATTTCATTAGCTCCAGCATGTACCATTATCCTGGAGAACCTATGCTGTCCTAGAGCCCTAAGATTACCTGCTATGTCCGGTGCTCTGGCTTCCGGGATACACATAGCCCCTAAAGGCCTAACTAATTTCATGTGCCTCAGTATAGAATCTCCTATAACCAGAGCGCTTTCAGGTTTCTCAGCGGATTCATCACTGAGTAGAGCAAACCTGTTGGACACATGAAACCAGAAGAGGTGCGCTCCGGGGGGCTAGCCTTAGCGTTAGCTTTGGCTGAACGAGTATGCTGTCGAGTCATCACCCACTTGCCCCACTCTGAGGGCTCGAATGACGGAGTCGGGGGCTGGTTATCTCCACCTGCGGCACCCAGTTGTATAACACTGCTCTCGTGCTCTCTAACGATCTAAAGTCTGAATGTGCTCCTCTAATGCTAATATCTTCTCCATCAGAGTGCTAACTAACATACACCCATTACAAATAAAGTTACCTCTAATGACGGAGGAAGAATGTCTAAACATCCTGCACTTCACACACTGCAAAAGCTGCATAATATCCATAGCGTACCTGAGTCGGAGTTTACTCATTTGGAGCTGGATTCTGTTTAGACAAAAGAAACTTGCGGGTTCTCCAAACAGCACAAAAAAACGGAAAAAAAGCTGAAGCCCAGTAGTATGAAATTGTAAAAACTAATTGCTATTAATATTATTATTGTATGAACAAAAAGCTATATAATTTAAACGCTGATATGAACGCGAAACTTTTGTGGCAATGATACAAAAACTGGAAACTACATCACCACCCATATAGTGTACATCTTTGTCTTATGATTACACGTATGATTTGTAAATTTGGAAAGTCAACACTTTTCATAACTGGTAGGAAAAATAATTTAAATAAAAAATTAAAAAGACAAACTCATGGCAAGGATAGTGCTCATGTTTTCATTCAGCCTTACACAAGGATTTTAGGTACAAACACTATTTTCACACTATGTGAAACATACCAGTATTCGTATGTATACGAATTTCAGAGTAAACCGGAGAACACAGAGGAAAACCATCTATACAGGTACATGAAAAAACATTGTCACGGCGTGCGCCTGTGATGGGCGTGTGATGAGCTCGAGAGTGGCACGCGAGTGGGGAAAAGGAACGTGCCCCAGAGACTTTGAAAAAGGACATTGGATTTCCGCCCCTTTGATTTCCGCGCTGAGGACAGCGCGGGAAAGAGTTGCGCGAGCTTCCACGGCATTCTTCATACCCGTGTCGAGCCCGCTTTCACGTCCTCGCTGCCGAAGAGGAAAAGGCCGCAAGGAGGACAGCGTTAAGGCCACCGATCCCAGTCAGGAAAGCTTCCCTTTCTCTCCGTCCTTCCTCCTTTTACCCTTTCTTTCCACTACTTATTCCAAATAAATTACCCTTTTCCCCTAAGATCTCGCCTCGTGTCTGTGTTTCACGGTGCCGCCCGTGCAACAATGGGTCGAACCCGTTACATTGGTGGAGAATGCAGGCACGGGGGCACCTGGCACGGACCGTGGGTTAAGTCCCAAACGAGGTTGAGATCTTATTCACAAGCAGGCAGTGCCGGCGGCAATGGTGAGCTCGGAGCTGAGGGAGGGGCAGTGTCACGGYGTGCGCCTGTGATGGGCGTGCGCCCAAATCTATTATCACCCCTCGCTCACTTCGTAGGCTCCCTAAGTAGGCGGCACCCCTTCTGCAGGTGTGCGAAGGGACGGGGCCGCCTATGCGGGCTGGCTGGCATTGATTAACGTTAATAGGATCTCGGGGTTGCTCCGCATTATAAAAGCAAGGCGCGGAGTTTAGTCCGGGGTCCGAGAAGTGCGTAACGCTGTGGAGCTCGAGAGTGGCATGGGAGTGGGGAAATGGAACGTGCCCCAGAGACTTTGAAAAAGGACATTGGATTTCCGCCCCTTTGATTTCTGCGCTGAGGACAGCGCGGGAAAGAGCTGCACAAGCTCCCACCGCATCCTTCGCGAAGAGGACAGCATTAAGGCCACTGATCCCAGCCAGGAAAGCCGCCCAGCCAAAGGACGTCCGAGCGAGACTCCCGCCTGAGGCCGCGCCCAAAGAAAGCTGGGAGGGGCCAAGCCGGTTATCGACAGCAGGGAGGAACTGTCCAGGGAGAGTGCAGGAGCACTGTCTCGCGTGCTCCGTTCGGCCACTCCGCCCACCGCCGTGTGCCCGCATGCCAGCTAGGCACTGCCTCGGACCACGCACGTGCACAGAACCTTCCTTCCCTTTCTCTCCGTCCTCCCTCCTTTTACCCTTTCCTTCCCCTACTTATTCCAGATAAATTACCCTTTTCCCCTAAGATCTCGCCTCGTGTCTGTGTTTCGACAATGGGTCGAACCCGTTACAATATTTTTTCTATAACAAATAAAAACAACCAAGTGAGGCCAATAAAGACAATGTAATATAAAATGCTTTGCTATCCCTAACCCAGTTTTTGTTTAATGTACAGGCTAAGATTTGCTAGAGCAGTTTAAATCTAAACTATAACTGCACTCACCTTTACATGTTGTGGTGTGCGCTTAAATCTTTTGCCAGGCCTCGCTCACTTCAGAGTCTCAATAGGTACGCAGCCTTCCCTTCTGCAGGTGTGCGAAGAGGCTGGACCGCGGAAACGGACACAACTGGTGATTGATCATTGTTAATGCATCTCTGTGTCTCACATCAAGGCCTCCATTCCCAGCAGGGAAGGCCACCCAGGGTTCTCTGAGAGGTTTCCACCTGAGACTGTGTCTTTGAGAGCTGCAAGTGGCCAGTTGTCCAAACAATGAGAGGAGCCATTCGAGGAAGCTCGCAGGAGCTGCTGCCCACATGGACACACTCTGCCCGCTGCCACCACCACTTACTAGCCTTGTGCCCGCATGCCAGTCGGGCGCTGCTTCCAAACGTGCATGACTTCTCCATTTTTCTCCTTCCTTCCCCAGGGGTAGCTCAGTGGTTAAGGCATTGAACTACGGTTCGGAAGGTCCCAGGTTCAAGTCCCACTACCACCAAATTGTCCCTGTTGGGCCCTTGAGCAAGGCCCTTAACCCCAACTGCTCAGATGTATAATGAGATAAAAATGTAAGTCGCTCTGGATAAGGGCATCTGCCAAATGCCTAGATGTTTTTAACCCTTTCCTTCTCCATTATTCCTAATAAAATGACCCCTTTAACGTAAGACCTTGGCTCGTGTCTGTGTTTGTGGTGCCGTCCGTGAGTCAAACCCATTGCAATGTGCAAGTTGAAACCAGGCAGAGAAATCCAACCAAATCCACAAGTGCAATTTAAAACAAATGTATTTTAATAATACTAAGCA
Source organism: Clarias batrachus (assembly GCA_003987875.1). Lineage (NCBI taxonomy): Eukaryota > Metazoa > Chordata > Actinopteri > Siluriformes > Clariidae > Clarias > Clarias batrachus. The sequence continues at coordinate 7,929 of QMIH01002424.1, read as the reverse complement.
ATGTCTGTGCTGATAGAATGCCAAGTGAATGCTTTGCATTTCAGAGGTTAGATTGTTTCTCCAGAAGTTTTGTGGCACTTTCATGTTCTCTCTAACATGACCTTCTTTTTCATGCTTATTTATCCTTATGGTCAAAAGATTATTTCAATGTCATTGAATAACCATACAGTGCATCAGGAAAGTATTCACAGCACTTCACTCCCCCCCCCCTCCCCCCCGGCCCCTTTTTTTTTTCAAAACTTTTATTTCCCCCCTCAGTTATTTTTTTCCCTCACCCATATCCCTTTAGGGCCTCTGTAGGGTTTGAGTATTTCTGCAGGGATTTCTCCTGGGATTTTTATACACAACATTGCATAGAATACTATAAAGTACAAACAAACCTGTACAAACAAATTTCTGTGACTGTAAGGTCTGCAAATTAAAACACTTAATTAATGAGAGACGTCAAAGGAAATTGACCAGACTGGTCTGAGCACACAGGAGGTCTATTGAAACTTAACCCTATTTACAAACTTTACACTCTAAAAAATGCTGGGTTGTTTCTGTAAACACATTGTTGGGTTGTTCATGCTGGGTCAAAATTATGGGTTATTTCGGGGACTTTAAACACATTGTTGGGTTGGGTAATGCTGGGTCAAATGAGATGTAGTGTGTCATTTACAAATGGACACCTGGTTGGGTTATTTTGACCCAATAACTGGTTTATTCTTTATTTCTCCAAACGGCAGCCTGCAAAATGTTTGAAATATTACTGTTATTATGTCACGAGGTGTAGTTTTAAGAGTTGTTTAAGCGAGAATGTATGTGTATACAGCTCAAAACATCAATCGGTTATTAAAGATAGCGTCTATTTAAAAAAGTGCCCCAATGATTTCGGAGATTTGACCTCCAGACAATCCTACGGTGCTTCGCGCTCATGTAGCCGCAAAACATAGCCTCATCTTGGCAGAAACTTCTGTAAACGACCGCTGGCTGTGACGTCACGGCAGTGGTTAAAACAGCAGATTTTTTTTTTTCATTTTATTTATTTTTAACAGGTATTCTTTGGTATAATACGGTTATGGTATAATAATATCGCGGCTGTGAGACGCATCCTGTAAGCTGCGTTCTATTTGCACTATACCCGGAGTCCTCAAACCCTCGAGTGTGCACTTCCAAGTCAAGTCCGCTCTTTGCGTTTTTGGAATTGACACACGGCCTGAGGAACTTTCTGGATTCTTCACTTGTGAGGCGAGCAGTACGCCACTTAATGCTGGCAGGATTTTATGGTAAGTTTATATAATTTTTTTTACCTAAATTTTAAATGTTGTAGTCGTGGTAGGAGCTCATTTTCATGTTTATTCGCTTTTTCCGCCTTTTTAGTCGCACTTTGATATGGGGGTGTGAGAGGAGGTCATGTTTTAATATTCTGTGCCAACAGTCGGCTATAGTGTATTTTATGATAAAAGTGCGTTTGTAGCACACACAAATAAAAAAAATACTAAATGTAATTTTAGGTAAATTACTAGTAATCTTCGCTAAAGCTGTGTGTGTGGAAAGTCGCCACACACTCGGCATATTTTATAATATTTAATAGGTGTCAGAAGAAGCTATTGGGATATATTTAATGACAGTCTTAATATGTCTTCTGTTTCTGTCTGTTAAAATATTTAATTATTTTGACCCAGCAGTTGGTTTATTCTTTGGAGAACTTTCTGGATTCTTCACTTCTGACTGGATCATGCTCAGAGCACTCAGTGTTTTATGGTAAGTTAATGTACATTTTTACTTTTTTTTAGTAACTTGTAGGAGCAAGCATATTTTATTGTTTAAAATAAATGCTTTGATATTAACATTGTGTGGAATTAATGTTGTTTTCCCATTCTGTTTTGTTATTCAAAAAATGAGAAAGCATCATGGATAAGCCATAGCCTTAAAACAAGCTTTTTCTTTAACCTTATGAAATATTTATTATAAGTTGTAAATTCACCATTAAATATCATATTCATCTAGTGTTTGTTGAGAATTTGAAAAGATGGAGCGCCGTATCCTGTTATCCCTCACATGTTATATAGTGAGGTAAATTA